>WWET01001030.1:273338-287124 GCA_011038615.1 Limnodynastes dumerilii
GGCAAAAGTTAAGGTAAGGTAGGGAAAGCGTATCTTGACAAAATACGTACGTTCAAGGGGTGTGCCAAGGGGAGTGTATAGAAGGTACGCACACGAAAATACGCTACGCGAATAAACGTAAGGCAAACGTAGTTCTGGATCTACCCCTTAGTGCTTTTCAATGAAAGCAGTGGTAGAAGTGACGTTACCACCCCACCTTGATCCCTTGACCATGGATGTGTAATGTAAGGGATAAATGAAGGGGGATGTGTAATGGAGGTGGGGAGGAGTAATAGAGATGTGTAATGTAAATGGGACAGAAAGGGAGATGTGTAAATATAAGGAGGGCAGGGTGAACTATGTGTATGGAGGGGTGCAGGGAGGGAGAAGTGTTTGGGGAGGGGACACAGGAAGGCAGGTATATAGAGAGACTGAAAGGCAGATGTGTAACAGAGGAAGGGAAATATGTAATGGGGGGGTGGGAGGAGAGGTGTAATGGCGGCTATCTTCATTTTCTGCACAGATGCATAGGCAGGAAGAGAAGAACCCAACAATCAATATTCAAGTAAAAAAATCCCTTCCTTTTAGCCAGAAAATGTCAGGGAACTTGCTCACCCAGCTTTCTGGAACACTACACTCTGGGAGCACTGTGTTGGGGGGTGCTGTAGCATTCACTTGCTCCGGGAGCCATTAGTCCATGCTACACCTCTTAACACGCATCTCCCCACTGCTGAACATACTGCTTTGTCCGCATCATAGAGAGCTGGCTTTTTAGTCGGGCAAATTGTTCAGTTTTTCTATGGTGACCCCAATGGTGCTGATGAAAACAAAACTATAATTTTTATTACAAGGGTGGGGTCATTTTTTTTTTTGTTTTGATCCAATACTTGGAATGAGCTTGATTCTCCTATTTAAAACATATCCATTTGCACGTAATAAACCTTTATAATTACATTGTTTAGTGTATTTAGCCTGGAAAAAATGAGCTGATGTCTGTTTCGTTATGTCATGACTTTTTTGCCAAATTGTGTGTAATTGTGATCCTTTTAATATTCTCATTAATTTCCTGAGATATAAATCAATATAATTCTGTGCCGAGAAGGATGTAGAGAACGAGAACTCCTCATTACTTCAGACGGGGACATGAGCTCAATTTCTATAAAAAGGATTATTGCGCATTGATTAACTTGCTGCAGCTATGTCTTGAAATGAGATTAACTGCAATGCCAAAACAAAGCCATGAAATTAGCCTCTCCTGCTAAAAGGAACACATGGCTATAAAATACCATGTGCAGGGCATCCATTATAATCAGTGCTTTGCCCGATGGTATTGTGCTGAGACACAATTTCCTGCTACAGACAAAGGACCGGGGACCCGATCCAGACCTCGGAAGAGGGGGGAAACTCCCATTACTCCTCTCTCTTGTGCAGACTCTACATGACTTAGTCACCCGTGCATGACTGTATGTGACTTAGTCAATTGCAATCGCAATTGCATTGCGGCTGGAGCTCTGAATCCGGCCCTTAGTTACCAATGAATGACTCTTCATGACTTAGTCACCCATGCATGACTCTACAAGACTTAGTCACCCGTGCATGACTGTACATGACTTAGTCACCTGTGAATGACTGTACATGACTTAGGCACCCGTGCATAACTCTACATGACTTAGTCATCCTTGCATGACTGTACATGACTTAGTCACCTGTGAATGACTGTACATGACTTAATCACCCATGCATGACTCTACATGACTTATTCACCCATGCATGACTCTACATGACTTAATCACCCATTTATGGCTCTACATGACTTAGTCAACCGTGCATGACTCTATATGATTTAGTCACCCGTGCATGACTGTACATGACTTAGTCACCCGTGCATGACTGTACATAACTTAGTCACCTGTGAATGACTCTACATGACTTAGTCACCCGTGCATGACTGTACATGACTTAATCATCCATTTATGACTCTACATGACTTAGTCACCTGTGCATGACTCTACGTGACTTCGAGACCCGTGCATGACTCTACATGACTTAGTTACCCATGCACGACTCTACATGACTTAGTCACCCATGCATGACTCTATATGACTTAGTCACCTGTGCATGACTGTACATAACTTAGTCACCTGTGAATGACTCTACATGACTTAGTCACCCGTGCATGACTTTACATGACTTATTCACCCATGCATGACTCTACAAGACCTAATCACCCATTTATGGCTCTACATGACTTAGTCACCCATGCATGGCTCTATATGACTTAGTCACCCGTGCATGACTGTACATGACTTAGTCACCCGTGCATGACTGTACATGACTTAATCACCCATTTATGACTTTACATGACTTAGTCACCTGTGCATGACTCTACGTGACTTCGAGACCCGTGCATGACTCTACATGACTTAGTTACCCATGCACGACTCTACATGACTTAGTCACCCATGCATGACTCTATATGACTTAGTCACCTGTGCATGACTGTACATGACTTAGTCACCCATGCATGACTGTACATGACTTAATCACCCGTGCATGACTGTGCATGACTTAGTCACACGTGCATGACTCTACATGACTTAGTCACCTGTGCATTTCTCTACATGACTTAGTCACCCATGCATGACTCTACATGACTTAGTCACCCATGCATGACTCTACATGACTTAGTCACCCATGCATGACTCTAGGGGCCTGATCCAGACCTACGCATGAGAGCGGAGCGTATTATCACTCCAGCGTAAAAACTTTCACTCCCACGACACTCCCCTTACCTTTACCTCCGTACGCCGGCTGAACCCTACCTTAACTTTTCCCGGCGTCGGTATGAATTTTCGTAGCGATGCGCTGATCGTACCGGACTAAGCACGCCCATACTGTACAATTTAAATGATTCCCCCACCTACATTCCCTAACTCCAGCGTCCGTACTAACTTCGTAATATAAACACGCCCCCGTCGTTGGAAAAAACGCAAAGAATACGGACGCCTGAATCGCCGCTACGAAAAGGTCTTTAGTACGACTGGAAGTTGTCACTCTGCACATGCACAGTGCGTTTTTTTCTGCCGAATTTACGCTTACGACCAGCGTACGAGCGTAGGTCTGGATCAGGCCCTAGGTGACTTACGGCCTGATTCAGAGATCCAGAACTAACGATAGTTCCGTGCGTATATTTAGGGTCGGATCGATTTTGCATCAACTGCGTATGCGTAGTAATAGTACAACGCAATGTACGTTGAAGTTAAGGTCGGAAATGCCTTAAGGTCGGACTTGTGAATTGGGCGGAGACTAATGCGACTCTAAGTTCGCCGGAAATATACAGACCTAAGGAAATGGGCGGGGGGAGGCATTGAGATGAGGGAAAGTGGGCGCGCTTACAGAGTTAGGGCCCTAAATATACACAACTAATACACATAGGGTCGGAAGTGAGTGCGGCCAGTTAGGGCAAGTCTATGGAGGTGGAAGTTTAGGTCCGGCCGGAGGTTGCGAGGGGAGTGACTGTTTATTCTGGTGGGAGTAACCTGTTCCGACCTGCCACTTAGATGTGTATATTTGCGGCCCGATCGCCGACGGATCTCTGAATCAGGCCCTTAGTCACCTGTGCGTTACTCTACGTGACTTAGTCACCCGTGCATGACTCTACGTGACTTAGTCACACGTGCATGACTCTACGTGACTTAGTCACCCGTGCATGACTCAGTCACCCATGCATGACTCTACATGACTTAGTTACCCATGCATGACTCTATATGACTTAGTCACACATGCATAACTGTACATGATTTAGTCACCCGTGCATGACTGTACATGACTTAGTCACCCGTGCATGACTCTACATGACTTAGTTACCCATGCATGACTCTACATGACTTAGTCACCCATGCATGACTGTACATGATTTAGTCACCCATGCATGACTGTACTTGACTTAGTCACCCGTGCATGACAGTACATGACTTAGTTACCTGTTTATGACTGTACATGACTTAGTCACCAGTTTATGACTTTACATGACCTGTGGATGAGCCACTTGGCCCATACAGTATGCCCTAGACCCTAGATTTAGGTTATTATTATATACTAGAGATCAGATGCAGAAATAAGTGTTGATAGGTAAATTTGTGTATTATCTGCATTGAGACGATACTGAACTTCAAATTACCTTATCAGTTGTCCAAGAGAAGTGGTATGGATAGAGAAGAGCCGTGGACCTAACACCAATCCTTGTGGTATTCCAACAGATAAAGGAAGAGCTGAGGAGGTGGATTCAGAAACGTGAACACTGAAAGAGCAATAAATAATTAGGATGTAAATCAAGAAAAAGAGAAATGTCCTGAATACAAAGAGAGTGTAATATATGTATGAGAACAGAGTGGTCAACAATGTCAAAAGCAGCAGAGAGATCCAGGATTAAAAGAGAGTAGTGACCTTTAGATTTAGCAATGGGTGAAGTGTTGGCAGGACCGTTTCTAGAGGCGGATGAGCCTTGCTATCGCACGGGGCGTGCCCCTAGAGGACATTAAGGGGGCACCCAGTAGGGCAGCCCCCCTTTAGGTCCTGCACCCCTCCCTCCTCACACACACAAACGCCAGCAGCTTCACATAACAGATGCGACCGGCATCAATTAGATGAATGGTACTGGGTATGAGGTAGCGTTATTCATTGCGATAGATTTGGTCCTACAGGGCTCCTGTAGGAGCCCTGTATACCGAGTACTATTCATACGAGCACTGGCTGCACCGCAGAGGAAGAAGCAAGATGGAGAAGGTAAGTAGGTTTATTAATAGGTTTTTAATAAGAAAAGGTTATTTAAGGGGGCACAATAGGAGGCTGAAAATATTTTAGGGGGCACAAAAGGAGGCTGATCCATATAAGGGGGCACAAAGGGAGGCTGAATATATTTAAGGGGGCACCAAAAGGAGGCTGATACATATAAGGGGGCACTAAAGGAGGCTGACACATATAAGGGGGCACTAAAGGAGGCTGACACATATAAGGGGCACAAATGTAGGCTGGGCACACAGCAGTTGGCAGAAGTGGATAACTGGGCACATACAAGGAGATGGAAGTAAAAAAATGGATGCATACTTTTTTTTTATTACATTTTTTTTTGGGGGGAGGCAGAATTTTTTTTCCACCCTGGGCTCTGCTAGGTCTAGAAACAGCATTGAGTGTTGGGAACAAAACTCTGATTGAAGAGGATCCAGAAGATTGTGTGTGAGGCAAGTGTAGACATATGTCTAAGCTGCATTGAGGGGCATGGGGGTCAGAATTGTGTTTTTCAGAATTGGAGTAATCAGAACATGTTTGAATGGAAGACAGGAAGATACTATTTGTAAGAGAAAGATTGCAGATCGTATTTAATGTTGGAATAAACACAGGGTATAGGTATTGATTGACCTGTAAGGATGAAGACAGGTATTGGAGTAAGAAGTGAAGAAAAGAGCAGATACCTCTTCATTTATGGGATAGAACAAGGATATGGCCCCAGAGTGTGGAGGAAAGGGCATGAGCATTACAGCATGATAGTTGACGTACGTAACGGCCTAATGTGATACATACTGTACAATTAAAATTTCCGGGTGTCGTATGGAAGACACGCCCTTTCGTTTGTATTTATGCTGAAGTTACGTACAATCAGAGTTACGCTGCGCAACATCTGCCACTCGCATGCACAGTACATACAAACTGGCACTTTTAAGTCAGCGGCTAGCGTACATAGATCAGGAACTGGCCCCTTGTCTATAAAGTACAATGCAAGATCTTGGGCACTGATAGAGGTTGGTGGATTTTGAACAGGAGGGTGCAATAGAGAATTAAATGTATAAAAGGTTAATTTGTGGTTAGATTGAGAGATTCAAAATTGGTTATGTTTGGCATCGTCTAAGCATTTGTAGTGTATGCTGAGTGTGTTATGACTGACATTCCTCATGGTACATGAGGAAAAGCTGGAGCGAATAGATCAAGAGAGGGCTTAGTTTAGGTAAACTTGTTACTGCCAGGGCCACACAGAATTTGTGGGGCCCAAGCCACACCAGTGGTGCCCCGCCTTCTATGTGACATTAGTGGTGACATCACGTGGGCGGGGCGCCACAGACCTGCGTTACCAGCTGGCCAGTGTGCAGGTAAATTCTTTCCTGCGCATTGGCCCTGTCATGATGGCGGACCCCCATCAACTGCGGGTCCGGGACAGTAGTCCCGGCTGTCTTACCCTGATGGCGGCCGGGGAAAGAAGTTGTTGCACAGATTTAGAAAGCTGGTTTCGAAAGTTAATTGACCTTGAGGATCCAGATCCATGCTGGAAGTTACACGCCGTCGGTCAGGCCGTTGCGGCATGTAAACCTGTTTTTTACTATGTGTATAGCCATCCTGCAGTCAGCCTGGAGGTGTGTCCTGGCCTGACAGCAGATTGGGGGATGGACGTTTAAATAGCCAACAGCGCATGTCCCATGTTGCCAGTTATAGCGTTGGTCTCCTGCATCTTGCTTGCTCATTACTTTGTGCGTGTGTCGTTTGTTTATCCTGTCAGTCCCTGTTTGTCCCTATATCTATCCTATTGTGCTTCCTCGCTTGCCTCGCCTCCTCAGCCCATCCTTTTGCTTCCTCGTTTCCATTGTCTGTCTTCCCCTGTTGTTTGTGTCCTCCAGTGTGTGTATGTAGCATGTGCAACTTGCTGCATTTGCTCACTGCTCTGGGTTACCTGTCTCTCTGTTTGCTCTCTTGCAGAGAGCTCTGTGTGTTTTCCATCTTACACTGTTTCTGTGTTTTGTCAAATTACTTACTCAGTTGTTTAAGCTTCCACTAGGAGTTAATTTCATCTAGCTCTTAGTGTGTATAGTGTGTAGCTCTCCATTTCAATTGACTCTCATTAGCTCTCTGAGTCTCTTCTACCTGACTCATCTTGCAGTCTCCTTGTCTATTGACTGCTCTAGCCTGCCCTCTAGCTTTTTCTTCTGTTATTTCACTTGCTCTATGACTCCTCAGCTCTGTATTTTGAGTCATTTAATCTTGCTAGTAAGTGTGTGTGTGTAATGTGCAAGTGAGTGTGTGGGTGTCGTTGTGCGGTGATGCCATTGGTGGCAGCGACCTACTAGTAGTTTGCAGCCAAGCATGTCCCCTCCATTGTCTTCTTTCCCTTCGAAAAGATGACTTCCTGTATATTATAAAGATGTGGACTAAGGTTCAGATCCAGATATAAAAATGTTAGGTGACTTACAATAAGTCACCTAATGATATATCTTTTTCCTCCAGTGAAAAACCAGGCTCCTAGTTAGACTCGGCATCCTAGTGTACCATCCTCATAAACCCTCCACCTTACCCTTTGCGACAGAGGACATTGGTGGCATTGTCAGCTGCCAGCAAGTTGTTAATAAATAACAGTCAGCACTTAGACACCCTGTCACAGTCAGCAGCCTACAGCTGATCGTTGTTGCTCTTCCAGGCTGGAGTGACAGCATGTGAGGAGGTTAATGTGCAATTCAGCAGAATGGGGTGTAGTTTTCCACTTCAATGGTCTGTATTGCGACAGATCATCTAGCGTCTGGGAAGTGATGATGGCCAGTAATTGCCGACAGTATCCTGCTCAACAGCGTCGGTACTGCGATTCCTGGGGCCCTGAAAAATTCCAACAATAAGAGGTAGGTTTTCATCTTAACCCTAACTACCCCGTTCCTGCAACCTAAGCCTAACCCTAACTTTCCGATTCCTGCAGCCTAACCTTCCCCTCTCCGCAGCTGAACTTTAACATTCCCCTCTCCCCAGCCTAACTCTAACTATCCCCTTCTAGAAGCCTAATACTAATAGCATGCAGAACGGGTACCTTGTCAAAATAGGAACGTTTACCATGGTATCCATTCTGCATAGATGTGTCTCTGACACAGAGACTAAGGTGTTGAAATAGCAATTGACACAACAGTAACTGCCTCCCAGTGAAGTGTCTCTCCCTCCCCCACTAACACCTATGTTTCTACATAGATAAAAGACTCCCTTTGGGGGCAAACTCATACAGGAGCCACATTCCTTATTCATGACCTGACATTCACTCAAAATGATGTGAGCCAAAAATATTTATTCTATCTTCCCATATCTGTATTAAACCAGAAGCATATATTTTTGCAGTCTACTTTTGTATATTCTAGAAATGATGATTCAAACATGGTAAATGAAAATCAGAGCAGGTTTGCTTGTGTGAAGGCTCTTCTTAAATTTAATATTTCATACAAAGGCAACTAATTGGTTCAGTATGACTTTAACCGTATCACCAAATGAAATATTTCTGAACAAAAAGCATAATTCTTTCCCAATTACCAAGATAAGATTATGACAATATTACTCGTAATTCTTGCGCAAATTCTTGTGTGTTCTAAGTGATCCTTGTTCTTGGCAGGGACAATAGAGCATGATTAAAACGCATTGAAGCAGCTCTAACTGTCCAAGCCATTCATTCTCAAACCTGAACTTTTCTAACAGTTGGAATTTTTATCTTTTCCTAGCCTCTTCATTCTTATACCTTTATATGCAGTGAAATTCTATTGCACGCATGCTACTTGGAAAGAAAAGAAAACAAAGAGAATCATCAAAGACTCCGCTCATATCTCAAAGTCACCTCCAAAATCAAAGATTGAGGCCCAGATTCACACCTAAGAAGCTCCGGCTTCTTTGGTGTGTAATTTAGCAAATGCAAGTGCAGTAGTACATTTACGCAATCTACATACCAATTAGGTACATAGATTGCCTTTGTGTGGTCTTTAAAGACCGCACAGAGTAGTTTAATAAGAAAGAGGCATGCTAATGCTGCCTCGGGGAGTATTTAGTTAAAAGTAGAAGGAATTTAGATTAGCCGGGGAGAGGCATTGGGCCTGATCCAGACCTACGCTGGCTGGCGTTAAAACGCCAGCCATCAGCGTAAGATCGGCTTAAAAGCCGATCTGTGCATGCGCCGGGCAGAAGTTGCCCGGCGTTGCTACGGAAACGCCTGATTGTGGATCGGGCGTCTGTAGTTTCAGCGTAGTAACGCTGGAGGGGGCGTCCCCCAGTGTTACTATGCTGAGGTTAGTACAGGTAGGCGGTGGGAGGGAGGGTAATGAGGCTGGGAGGGTGGCGTTAGCGTACTAACTCCGCCGTCCCAGCGTAGTTACACTGGGTTACGCAGGCTGAACTTAGGGTAGCCTTCAGCCGGCGTAACCTAGTGTAATTATGATATAGCAGGTGGAGTGTAACGCTGTTACGCTGAGCGTTAGAACGCCTGGATCAGGCCCATAGTCTGTATGTAGTTTCCTTCTTAAGAATGATCAAGTCTAATGTGAATTCTGGTGGCCATTGATGGATTCCTGTATATTGGAGTACCATAATTCTACATTCTCCACCTCACGTGTTTTACATTATATTACATACACATAACTCCCAGCACAGTGTGGTTCCCCTATCGAAATAGGGCCGTTCGTTCCCAGCCAATTCCAAACTGGCTGGGCTATCGATTGCTAATGCCTCAAAGAGGCAGAGAAATCGATCCCTGGAGCACCAAACATGGTGCTCCGAAAGGTAAGCAACCCCATTAGAATCAGCTAGATTTGATTGCTGTGGGCAACATCTCCATTTTTCTTACATCTATGTCTGCTCCTTTTATATACCCTGCCATTCATGTCTGCCCAGTTATATACCCAGCCATCCATGTGTTCCCCTTTTATATACCCAGCCATCCATGTCTTCCCCTTTTATATACCAAGCCATCCATGTCTTCCCCTTTTATATACCCAGCCATCCATGTGTTCCCCTTTTATATACCCAGCCATCCATGTCTTCCTCTTTTATATACCCAGTCATCCATGTTTTCCCCTTTTATATACTCAGCCATCCATGTCTTCCCCTTTTATATACCCATCCATCCATGTATTCCCCTTTTATATACCCAGCCATCCATGTATTCCCCTTTTATATACCCAGCCATCCATGTTTTCCCCTTTTATATACCTAGCCATCCACGTCTGCCCCTTTTACATAGAGAGCCATCCATGTCTTCCCCTTTTATATACCCTGCCATCCATGTCTTCCCCTTTTATATACCTAGCCATCCATGTCTGCCCCTTTTATATACCAAGCCTTCCATGTATGCCCCTTTTATATTCCCAGCCTTCCATGTCTGCCCCTTTTATATTCCCAGCCTTCCATGTCTGCCCCTTTATATGCCTGCTCCTTTTATATTCCCAGCCTTCCATGTCTGCCCCTTTTACATAGACAGCCATCCATGTCTTGGCCTTTTATGTGCCCAAACTTCTGTTTCTGTATCTACCCCCATTAATTTCCTATTTCCCATTCTATGCTTCACTTCCCTTTGCTGTATTCTCCCTGCTTCTCACTAGTTTCTCTGTGGCACTCTGGGCCGTATGCAGAGACCACGTATACGCAATCTACGTTGCAACAAGTAACGTAGATTACATGACAGAATTACTGCACATACGCAGTAGAACATCGCATTTGCAGTGCGGCCGGAACTCTGCATACGGCCCTCTATCTCTACTCTTAGTGATGGTGCTGACTTGAGGCTTCTGCGTCCATTTACATAAACATAGGAGCCCTGTATGACCAATACAGTTTATGTGAAAGACAACACCACACGGGAAAGCAAAATTCTATTTCTATAATCTCTCAGGACAACCAGTAAAACAGCCGGGACACTGGGGCAGTCACCTGGGGGTATATTTACTAAAGTCAATTTTGCCAAAAAAAAAAGTCCCGGGACTTTGCTGGTGATTATGCCATCGCCGTATTCACTAAAGGCAAAGTCCCAGGTCTTTAGACTTTAGCAAAATCGACCAGGCAAACATCGCTGGACAGAAATCGTCCAGATGTTTGCCATCTAAGAAATTCAAATTACTGAATTCACTAAAGGTGATTTGACTAAAATCTGTGCATGGCTGCTCTGATAGAACTGCAAGTCTCAGCATTGCTAAGCCTTGTAGTAATATCAGCGTCAGCATGTTAAGCCTTCTAAGAATGCTGCGCTGTAGCCGATGAAAATAAAAAATGCCAAAAAAAAAACTGTGTCAAAAAAACATACACAATATACAATTACACACAGGTCATATGAAAATACACATTTACAAACCATAATATTGTCCCCTACCATCTAAAATTAATACAGGCTGCCACACTGTGTTTTAATAAACTTCTGTTAAACTAAAGTGTGTTGCATAAAGTAAAAATTTCAGACTCACTTTTTCGCTGTCATCATTCTTTCTTGTAGTTTCTTCTTTCTTTGCAGTTAATCTTCTCCAGTTGCTTGAAGAATCTTGTCTGCTTGCTTGAAGATGATGTTCCGGTCCTTCCTTCTGTTCTTCGGCCTCTTCTGGCACTTGCTCCGACGGCATGCTCCCTCCTCTTTATGGGCGCCGATACTAATGACCATTCGGACACTAGAGGGCACCCTTTTATACAAATTATGATGTCATAAACACTAGAGCACTTATAAATGTAAATGACTTCATAATTTCTATAAAAGGGTGCCCTCTACTGACCGAATGGTCATTAGTGGCGGCGCCCATGAAGAGGACGGAGCCTGTCGTGGATTTTATTAGTCAGTTCATCAAGCAGATTGACCTGATTGTAAAGCATGTCGTAGAAGTGGCTGTACTTGCAATCAGCCTCCTCGTCTATCAGTTTGATCTCGTAGAAGACCATGTCCATAGTCATCTCAATCATTTTTGCTCTCTGGAGGAGGTTGACAACCTCTTTAGACTTCAATAATTCAATATCAGCCAATCTCTTCATCATTATCTCTTTTAGTAGAGATGAATCAGGGATCGGCGTCTTTGGCATTTTCTCTGCAACTTGACTTTAGGTGGAAGACAACTAGTGCGACCAGTATGTTCCACACCTCAAATCAAATGACAACATTCTAATGTCACAGCTACCTTTAGGAGACCAATGATTGTGATGTCAGTATCTCCATGGCAACCAAAGATCATCTTACCTAACTGCCACAAGGCCTCATCTCCAATATCCCTGTCTAAATAGGGTCTATGTTTAATATCACCATCTTAGTATAGAGTTTTGTATCTCTCAACCTATCTATGTATAGAAAAGCAGGCGGGACACTCACCTAATATTGGGATTGTCCCACTGGAGGAGGTATGGTGTGCCAGTGGTGCCAAAAACAGGACCTATACCAAATGGCAAATCTCCTATTTTTTAGTTTATAGCCAACTTAATTCAGCCCCAAACAGTTTAACAACTACTGAATAGTAACATTTACTGAATAGGAATTGTCAGTGTTTAGATCCCACATTCTTCTCTCTCATAAAGCTCTTGGCCTCCCAGCCTCCCACTTTCACTTGAATTACTTTAGTTGTACACTAGCAATTCTTATCTCCTAGCTGCTACATTCTCAGCAATAACATTTGGATTATTAATCTTCATTTTTATACTTAGTTTATACTTTGCATTAGGTGCAAAAAATACAAATTGTGCTGCAAAATGGCAGAGTCTCCCAGTCATGTGGTGCCAGAAACTGCAAACAGTGAAGAAGGGTGTCAGCAGCGCAGTGGGTATTACACTTCAGCTATTTTCTATCATGTTTTCACCTTATGTTTATATTTTGTTCACGTGATCACTTTACAGCACTTCCTGGACCTGCTGACCATGTGACTACCACTCGCTATTTAAACCACTTGAACACATTTTCCTGTGTCAAAGCAACATGTTGCTATTGCCTGCTGATCTCCATACCCTCCAACATGACCCATTCCATTAGGTACAAAATGCTCTGCTTCTCAGTTTCCTGTCAGTTACTATGGTAACCTCCTTTGTTGAAGAGGCAAATTGTTTTTTTTAAATATCAGTTTAATATCATTTAAACCAGGTGAGTGACAGTTGGAAGCTCAGGAGCGGATTAAATTAGACCTAATGGAAGGAGGTCATGTTGGAGCAGTGTTTCTCAACCTCGGTCCTCAGGACCCCCTAACAGTGCATGTTTTCCCGGTGTCACTGCTGCAGCACAGGTGTGTTCATTACTAACTGTCACATTTTAAAAGCTCCACAGGTGCTGCTCATTATATCACTTGTGATTCTTTAAGGAAACCTAGAAAATATGGACTGTTAGGGGTCCCTGAGGACTGAGGTTGAGAAACACTGTGTTGGAGGGTCTGGTCCGTGTACTGCTAACTGCCACTGCTCACATCATCACACTGCTCATACCATCACACTGCCCACATCATCACACTGCTCATACCATCACAATGCTCACACCACCACATTGCTCACACCATCACACTGTTCACACCATCACACTGCTCACACCATCAGACTGTTCACACCACCACATTGCTCACACCATCAGACTGTTCACACCACCACATTGCTCACACCATCAGACTGCTCACACCACCACATTGCTCAAACCATCACACAACTCACACCATCACACTTCTCAAACCATCACACTGCTGACACCATCACACTTCTCATTATATTATTCTGCTCATATTATCGCACTACCCATACTCCTGTTGATTTTAGGGGAGTCATATGTCAGTTGGTGCAAATAGTATTAGAGTTGTTTCCCAGCCCAAGTCTAAATAACAGTGTAAAAGCAAAGCTGGTCAGTATCTGTGTGATATAAACAGTACAAAGATATATCCCTGCATGCAAAGTATACAATTAACTTGACTCCCCCTGCAATCAACATGGTTTTGCCCAAGAGTAACGTTCCTCTCTTATTTTCCATCTCTGAATCTGGTCCTACATCCTGAGTGCAACAACCAGTGCGCTGATTCCCAGTGTACCCATTATACAC
>WWET01001030.1:307243-369618 GCA_011038615.1 Limnodynastes dumerilii
GCCTCCAGCCCCCCTCAGTATCCCCATCAGGTGCCTCCAGCCCCCCTCAGTATTCCCCATCATGTGCCTCCAGCCCGCCTCAGTATTCCCCATCATGTGCATCCAGCCCCCCTCAGTATTCCTCATTATATGCCTCCAGCCCCCTCAGTATCTCCCATCATGTGCCTCCAGTCCCCCTCAGTATCTCCCATTATATGGCTCCAGCCTTCCTCAGTATTCCCCATTATATACCTCCAGCCCCTTCCTTGCCTTGACAATGGCGACCTCTCGGTCCTCATGATTCCTCCGCAGCGGGCGCACTCTAATCTTCACACAAGAGAATGCATCGCCGTCGCATCTGGAATCCAATTAGGCAGCACGTCGGGCGCGGGGCGGAGAACTTTTTTCAGAGAGTTACAATTTATTGCTTCAGTGCCTCGGTCTCGCAATTCATCATCCCCAGCGGCACTGTACTAGCTGCCACGACCCCATGGGGCCTTTAGTTCACGTTTATTAAGCCTGGCGGTCAGTGGTGGTGGCAGTGCCAGGTGAGTTCCAGAGTAGATGTGGGGCCCCTAGGGACCCCTGACCCGTGGAACCCTAGACAGCCACCTATACGGCCTATGCCTTGGACCACCTCTGCTTCAACAGTGCTCCAACTGTGGATTCAGAAAGTGGGGTTCAGACCCTGTAACATGACCCATTCCATTAGTTACAATATACTCCACAAATGAGCTTCCAACTGTCACACTCGCCTGGAGAACATTGGCAAAAGTTAAGGTAGGGTTTGGAAAGCGTATCTTGACAAAATATGTACGTTCAAGGGGTGCGCCTAGGGGAGTGTATAGAATATATGCACACGAAAATACGGCAAACGTAGTTCTGGATCTACCCCATTATCGGTAACAGACTATACCATTCTATCTGTAACATATATACAGGATAGAGACTGTCCAGCAACACTGCCATTACCAGTAACACACTATACCATTCTATCTGTAATATACACACAGGATAGAGAATGTCCAGCAACACTGCCATTACTAGTAACACACTATACCATTCTATCTGTAACATACACACACAGGATAGAGAATGTCCAGCAACACTACCATTACCAGTAACACACTATACCATTTGTTCTGCTATTTTTTTTTATGTACTTTATTTCTGCTTTGTATTCCTTATTTTACGAATCTGGGTGTGCAGTGTCCAGTAAGAAAATGGTATTTTTGAAAAATATGCAACCGAAAGCTCAGTGGGATGCAGACCCGCTACACCAGACTGGAGGTGAGTACAGTAGAACCTCGATTATCCGTGACTCGATTAACCAGCAATCGGATTATCCGTGCTGCTGAGCTCAGCAGACATGCCTGTAAAACGGGGGGGGGCGTGGCCTGGATGCCGAGGGGAATGGAAGCACAGTGAAGGAGCTCCTCCGTTTGCACAGCCATCTACCTGCAATTTGGCCATTACAACAACCCTGGACCCACTCCTAGCACTGCCCTGCACTTGTACTAGCATTCACTGTACTGTATTCAATACTGTTTCAATTATCTGTGCTTTTGGATTATCCAGCCGAAGGGTGCCAGTCATTAGCTCGTATAATCGAGGTTTCACTGTATATGATAAGCCACCAGCCACCTGATAAACGAGTATTTAGAGAAATATCGTCCAAGTGTGTACTCATTTAAAATGATATTTAGAAAGGTTTAGTGTCTTCAAGAAGATAACCCTGTCATCTTTTGTTGACAGGCATACATTCTCAAGCTAAAGTCAGCCGCATTGAAGTCAGCAAAGTGACTTTCAAACTCATGTACCACACCCTGCAAAATATCCTATACATGCAATAGAAGCCCCTGGGTTAATGATATGTCACATGCTTATAGTGAACTAGGATGCTTGAATATTTTAAAGACCCCCAAATTGTTGAATCTTAACCAGTCAGAAGAAAGGTCCTGATTTTAGTTTTTTCAATAATAAATATAAATATAGAACAGTTACGTTGTAAAAGTTTATATAACCAAACCACAAGGGAGGCGCTATGAATATAACCACTGAGGTTTTATTAAAATAAATACAATTGGAGAAATATATTAAAAGTGCAAAGCAATATTCAAACATCCAAAATATAAAATATATATCACTTTCAATAGCAGCACAATATAGTCAATAAACAGGGCACCATATTAAATAGCCTACTGCTCAATACGGGCCGTATTCAGAGATCCGTTTTTTTCTCTGGTTTCCGTGCGTATTTTCAGGTACGTTTAAACTGCACATGCGTAGTAACTTTTTATACGCTGTTCATGTAGACCATATACGTGGAAGTGCCTCACGGGCGGACTTGTGAATCGGTCATGGGTAAATATGCACAGAAATCCCACGGAAAACTACGCACGCAGGAATTTACATAGAAATGGGCAGGAGGGGGGGCATTTAAATGAAGGGAAGTGATTATACAGATACGCATGGACAGAGGACACGTGCGCTCGGAAATGGCCACAGAAAGTTACAGCTGGTCTATGGAGGCGGAAGTCTATGGACACGGATTAGCAAGGGGAGTAACTGGGGTTTAGGTGGGTGTTACTTGCTTGCGTGCATGTATTTGCGATCCGAACGCCAAAGTATATTTGAGACAATAGTCCAGATAAAATCTAATAGTGATAATGATAGCCTCTGCCACACTCATATTAGTGAACCGTTTAGGAAATGATTCCCGGTTTGTTTATTTCACTTAGAATTTGTAGATACCCCACACACTTGCATGAATACTGAATAAGAATATTGGGGTAGATCCAGAACTACGTCCGTCTTTTAGACCGCATATACGCAATCTACGTATCGAAACGATACGCAGTTTACGTACAATAGCTACTATGCATGCGCAGTAGCTATTGTTCATTGAATTACGTCCGTCTATGGAAGACGGACGTAGTTCTGGATCCGGCCCATTGTCTTAAACTGTGGCTGGTGGTCTGTAGCGGTTGCACCCACTACTTCATCTGATGAATGCCGTCTGGGAAACACCAGCTACAGACCACCAGCGGTGCAAGTGTGTGGGTTATCTACAAATTCTAAGTGCAATAAACGAATCGGGAATCGTTTCCTATACGGTTCACTAATCCGAGTGTGGCAGAGGCTATCATTGGGCCAGATCCAGACCTATGGACTAGCGCTGTTCATATTTACGCACATCGGGGCTGATCCAGCGGCCGTATGCCTAAGAATGGCAGAAATGCCGTTCTGTGCATGCGCCAGGCATATTTTGCCCTGTGAGCCATGGATCTAGCGTCCGAAGGGGCAGGCAGCTCCGTAACTACGCTGTAGTTGGGCGAAGTGAGGGTAATTAGGAGGGGAGGGCTGAGTTACACACTTTACGCTCCTGTGTGAGCTTAGTTACACACAGTTACGCCGGTTGAAGTTAGGGTAGCCTTCAGCCGGCGTAACTGTATGTAACTACGCTTACACAGGGGGAGTGACGGGGAGTGCACCAGAGCTACGCTGGCCGTTATTTCATTGCTTTACGCCTGCTGACCCCTACCCTAACTTTTGCAGCCATAACTAAGGCAGGCCGTAACTACACGATGGTCGTAACTCCGTAACCCAGCCCATACTGTACGATTTAAATGCCTCCCCCCGCCCACATTCCGTAACTGGAGCGTATTTACGGCTACCGTAATATAGGCACGCCCATTCAGCTGTAATTATACAAATGTTACGGGCGACCCTTTTTTCAATTACGGACGCCATGAGTTACGACAGGAAACATCTGCTGGGCGCATGCGCAGAAAGTACTTAAAGTCAAAGATACGCTTACGGCAGGCATAAATACGCCTGCAGGCGTAGTTCTGGATTGGGCCCATTAGATTTTATCTGGACTATTGTCTCAAATATACTTTGGAAGATATATAGTGATATTTTGAGCAGTAGGCTATTTAACAAGGGGCCCTGTTTATTGAATATATTATGCTGCTATTGAAAGTGATATATCTTTTATATTTTGTATGTTTGAATATTGCTGTGCATTTTTAATATGTTTCTCCAATGATATTTATTTTAATAAAACCTCAGTGGTTATATTCATAGCGCATCCCTTGTTGTTTGGTTATATATACATTTGTCTAAGGGAATTGGTCGTCACCAGGGCTGCAGTACCATATACCCAGGTATTATTACTAGTTTATAAACAATATTTTCCCTCTTGTTGATAACCCTATTATACAGGCACACAATAACTTAGACCTGGCACTGGAGCTATACTTGGAGTGATCTCCAACTATAGATGCATGAATGTTGTTAATGGACCAATCCCACCTATAAATAGACTCTGAATAGAAGTCACACAGCCAGTCATAGGCTCTTCTGTTTAATACACCATTATCTACACTGTAAGATACGGTCCACTCCCAGGTTATCTTATATCCTTTCCCAGGGATTGTTATTTTAAGGGACCCAGCCCTTTCCCAGACTTGGATTTTTCCAAATATGAAAACAGATACAAGAAATTCTCAGATTTACGAAACCAGTTTATTAAAGTTGTAATTCTAAGCTGGACTATAAAGATTTATGCCGCGTTCCTTTTCTGTGATTTGTTCCTGGTCGTCCTCTGCTTATTCTCACATATAGTCCCTGCCAGAGAATAGCGGCTTGACTTCCTGCCCTCTTACTGTTCTAGCTTATATTACTCCAACATGTGGGGTGTTTATGTCCTTCCAATTACCAGCTCCTTGACCTCAGCATGGAGTATTATAGGTTTTTATTCCATTTTTGGCAGTTACCTCCATGCATTTTATTATTCATTTTGGAAATGTTTCTATGCTCTTGGTAAAGGCTGAAGATATAACTTTCCCATGACAAAGAATAAGAAATATGAAAATGCAGAATTAGGTGAAATGTGATTCTCAGGGACACATTGTAAAGCTCCTGCGTGGGTCATTGCCTACTTAAAGACAGATCCGTTAGTTAAAGGTACGCAATTATACGCACATACGTTGCAAGGCAACACCCATGACACTCCCCTCACACAGACGGGTTTTCGTTGACATCCACCGCCATAGGGCACCCTCTACGTGTGCATTTACGTGCGTATAAACTTTCGTACGTGCGTATGTAACTAACCGCGCACTCAAATGGTCATTTAAATGCCTCCACCCCATCCACTTTCACGTAACTTTGTCCGCACGGATTTCAACAACGCCCCTCCGCACATATACGTCCCCAAGTGCGATTCACAAGTAGGTGCCTAATGGACTTCCATGCATAAATTCAACATAAATAGCGTAAATAAAGTTACTACGCTTTTGCAGTTACTCCGATCCTAAAAATACGCATGGAACTCCGCGCAAAAAACGGATCGGTGAATATGGCCCATGCCAACTTGAAAAAAAAATGTATATAAAGGATAATGTTAAAGCATCATCTATGAGTTGCACCAAAGGAGTGTGACCTGTGCCACCAAACGGGTATGTCTACCCAGGGCCAACCCTAGCCAATTTGGTGCCCTAGGCAAGATTTGGTTGGTGCCCCCTTGCAGAAAATCAACTCTGCTATTAGAGGGTCACAGAGAAGGTACAATGGTGCCTGGGCAGACAGCTGACTGAAGATCGGCACCGCTCTGCTTAACAAGGGTGAGGAGCTGCTACACATGTGCTGGGTTTCCTTTTCTGCCCTGGTGTGCCTCCTTCCAGACTAGATGCCGCTCGCCTACACTGCCAATAGCTAGGGCCGGCCCTGTGTCTACCTATGAGTGTGTCTAGTGCTGCCAGGAAAATGATGACAATATAAAATGTCACCAGTATTGTCAATGGAAAAGTAATTTCAGTAGCTACCAGTTAGCAATCCTTATTGGTTACACTGTGATTGGGAGCTCAGTGAGTATGGATTTATGGCCTTTATGTATGCATACAACTATTTTTATTGAAACAATAGAAAGGGAAAGGTCAGAAAATTATGGGTAATAGGATAATAGGAGTTAATACACGAGTGCTTCCCTTAGACAAATGTATATATCACGAGCATGTGAGGGTATGGGAGACAGGCAGTACTGCCCCTAGGGGGTTTGAACTGGGACCAATGCCCCTGGGGGGCCCCGGCCAGCTCTACAACTCAAAACAAGTGACGGCACAGACCCCTTACACTGGTACCTCCTGATCTTTCCTCCCCACCATCAGAATACTCACCAGGACAGATCTTCCTTTTTCACCCTCAGAATATTCACCAGAACAGATCTTTCTTCCCTGCCATCAGAATAGTCACCAGGACTGATCCTCCTTCCCCGCCATCAGAAAACTCACCAGGACTGATCCTCCTTCCCCGCCATCAGAATACTCACCAGGACTGATCCTCCTTCCCTGCCATCAGAATACTCACCAGAACTGATCTTTCTTCCCCACCATCTGAATACTCACCAGGACAGATCGTCCTTCCCCACCATCAGAACACTCACCAGGACAGATATTTTTTCTTGCTGTCAGAATACTCACCAAGACAGAACTTCCTTCACCGCCATCAGAATACTCACCAGGACAGATATTCCTTCCCCGCTATCAGAAAACTCACCAGGACAGATATATTTTCCCTGCAATCAGAATACTCACCAGGACAGAACTTCCTTCCCCGCTGATAGAATACTCACCAGGACAGATCTTTCTTCCCTGCCATCAGAACACTCACCAGGACAGATCTTCCTTCCCCGCCATCAGAATACTCACCAGGACAGACCTTCCTTCACCAGGACAGACCTTCCTTCCCCTCCATCTGAATACTCACCAGGACAGATCTTCCTTCCCCAGCATCAGAATACTCACCAGGACAGATCATCCTTCTCTGCCATCAGAATACTCACCAGGACAGATCTTCCTTCCTCGCCATCAGAATACTCACCAGGACAGACCTTCCTTCCCTGCAATCAGAATACTAACCAGGACAGATCTTCCTTCCCCACCATCAGAATACTCCCCAGGACAGATCTTCCTTCCCCGCCATCAGAATACTCACCAGGACAGATCTTCCTTCCCCACCATCAGAATACTCACCAGGACCGACCTTTCTTCCCAGCCACCAAAATACTAACCAGAACAGATTTTCCTTCCCCGCTGTCAGAATACTCACCAGGACACATCTGGTTCCTCTGGATCTAGAACGATCTGTTGCTGTTGCTCCCGTGCATGTGCCACAGTACCAAAAGGGGCATTTTCCAATCATAGCGATTGAAAAATGCCCCCCACACCCACCCTTAGCGTATATTACGAGCTTCTGAAATCAGCCTAAATTCACTTTTATTACAGCAAGTGAAAATATAATAATTTATGGCATGGTATGTGTGCTCATAAACAAGCTGGAAGATAATTTCTGTTGAATTTATTACAACGTTATGAGGTTGTTTTTCCTCGCATGACTTGCTTATCTCTCAGGTTCTCTGCAGATGATGAATCCCAAATGGATTTCACTGCTGAATGGATGTGAGATGTTTTGAATACATGTATCCCACTGGGTAACAATCACCTATATTAATCTCATGGGGTGTTATCTGGCTATTAGATAACTGTTTGTAGATTCCACATGTGTTTTACAACATATTATCTACCAAAAACCTCGATGGAGTGTTTCCCAGTCTAATTTTTTTTTTGTTCTTTTCACTGGATAAAGAATAGATCAGAACTAGATTTTGGCTTTCAGATAGAATGGGTAAAGGGTGATTTATGAGAATTAATTTTTAGAGATCGTAGTGTGTGGAATGGTTATCTCTTGGCTATGCATTCTCTAATTTTTAGCACATTCCCTCACACTCTCCCGGTCAGAACAACTTCAGATATGACTGTCCATCAAAGATACTGGCATGTAATGTTTTCAGTATGCTCAAAGATCATTTAGATTTCATTCTACCTTAATACAGATGCTGAATATGATTGCAGAACAAATCGCCCATCCAGAAACATGTTTGTAATTTGCACATTGATAACCATACATATAACGCATTATAATGGTTTAACAATTGCACCCTGGACACACAAAAAATATTACATGTATTTTGCAATATATTGGATTTGTAATGTTTTTGAGTGGCTTATTTGCTCTTCCAGATAGAAAAGCTTTGGATATAGATTGATATACACTGTGACGAGACCAGCAACAAGGTAATTGGACTATTTATCATTTTGGGCCATGCTATTTGGACCATTGCAGTCCGCATGGAGGAGGGAAGTGAACTTCCCTGTCACTCCCTTCTCTTGTGTGGAGTTAGCAGCAGTTGCTGCGGAGGTCTTCAACAGGAAAAGGGCAATTCAAACTCTGGTGAATAGACCTCTTAGAGTAGAAACATTTGACATATTTAACTAATACATATCACAAAGACTTTGGGACATAGGGGTAGATCCAGAACTACGTTTGTCGTACATTTACTCGCGTAGCGTATTTTCGTGTGCGTACCTTCTATACACTCCCCTAGGCACACCCCTTGAATGTACGTATTTTGTCAAGATACACTTTCCAAACCCTACCTTAACTTTTGCCAACGTAGCCGCAGTGATCCGCACACGTACGTATGGCAAACACATATTTACGCAGCTAAGCACGCCCATAATGTACACTTTAAATACAAAACCGTCTACTTAACGTATTTCAAACGTATTTTGGACTCACGTAAAATTGGCACGCCCACACGTAAGTATTTACATGACACATATGTGAATGGCCCATACGTTCACAATTACGCTACATTACTGAGCGTATTTTCTATGTTATGCTACGTTACTGAGCGTATTTTCTATGGTGCGCATGCGCAGTACTTACCAAAAGGCGATTTTACGTCTCCGCTACGCGTAAATTCGCTCACAAGCGTTGTTCTGGATCTGGCCCATATTTAGCAATATTAGACGGGATCCAGACAGACGAAAAGTAGCATGTTCTGGTCGTTAACATTGGCACAATTAATTATTTCTTTTGATGCCAGGTCTATGTAGGCAGGCTGGGAGGGAGCACAAGAGGGAGGTGTTACATTTGACAGTATAGTTGTGCTTCGCTCACTTTAAGTGAAGACGGATCCGAAAATTTAATGTAGGGCTCAGGTCTTGAAGGTCTGTGGGAGTGAGGGGAGCAGCCTCCCCAGTGCATGCACGGAAGACTAACGGTCGTATTCAGACCACTGGACGTATTGCATATACGTCTGGTGTTTACCGAAATTGTATTCTGCGCATGCGTAGTCATTTTTTAACGTAATCTACGTATCTTTTCGGTACGTAGATTGTGTATATGCAGTCTTGTAGACTGCATGCGCAGTATACAATTTCGGTCTGAATACGGCTCCAAATCTGATATTGCATCACTGCTTGCGTTAAGCTTGGGTTTTGATTAATATTATATTTCTAGCTATTTCCAGGTCACTCTAATGTTACTGGAGCAGATCAGGATTTAGGGCCGGATCCAGACCCCCGCACGCTTTCCACATGTGCAGGGGACTGTCCGTCCGGAAGAGAGAAGGAAATACACGCCTCATGTTACTTCCCTCTCTCGTGCGGGCTTTATGGCAGCTTACGTTACCATAAGCCTGCCTGCCTTAAGTCAGTCGTGCGGATCAGCGGTTCATATGACCGCTGCTCCACACAAGTGTGTGAGCCCCCTCCCACACTGTACAATTACCATGCTTCCCTCTGCCCACCTTAGCGGACGGAGTGGAAGCACAGCCCATTTGTTAGTTCCGTACGATCCTTGCTACACTAGTGTTACTATCGTAACACTAACGTAACATCTGGAGGGCGCACGTGTGCGTAAGTGGCCTGACGTTCGCGGGTCTGGATCCTTTAGTCCTTACGTATGATGCTCATTTATCCACGGACTCTATTTTAAGTGGGGCAGGAGCATTAATGTTAGGATAGGGTCCTGCACACAGAAAGCCTTAAGTGCCAGGGAAGTATTCTCCCCTCACACTTTTTTAGGATTGCAGAAACAACCTATAGTGGACCTCTGCAGCCAGAGATATCCTCGCAGGTAGCTCTTAAATCTAGATTCAGTAGATTATCTACATGGTTCCTCACTTCTGCACACATGGCTATTCTGCATGCACAGAACAGGGAGCATGAAACTGCAGACATCGATAAAGAAAGATCGGGAACAAGTATCTTTTACAATAGGTTCACAGGAAAGGATCCAGGCTTCCAAGAATCACCTTTTTCAATGCGATCAGATAATAAATTGTGTAATTTTGCAATCTGTGCATGCACATCTTATCGGAATGTAATCCACTCAATCCAGACTTCCAACTATTGACACTTCCAACAGCTTCCAACTTGGGTTGTGCTCAAAGGTTGAAGGGGTTTAGTATTACAACGTACAGTGTATTGGGGGTTCATATGGCCAACCAATTTAGACTTCTGTTCCACCGGCATTTTAAGTGCGAATGGATCATACATTTTAAGGTAGGGTTCTGCTGTCAGAAGTCTGTATGAGTAATGTGATTGGTTACCCAAGCACTCGCACAGATGTGCAGATTCAAACGCCACACAATCACATTTTAGGATTTGATCCTCAATTGCTAACATCTTCACTTGTTAATTTTCACAATCTCACTGACCCCATACTCGGGTGTGGTTACGTTCTGATGGTCACATGACTCCTTTTTGTTTATGCACTTCCTGGTATAAAGTCCTTGCTGCAGGCATTATCGATCAGGTGCTACTCATTGCCTCACTGGACTCCCTCATCACCAGGTCTATTTAAACTCCTCACTGACATCACTCCCCTGTCAGAGCAACAGGTAATCTTAGTCTGCTGACTCCGCAGGATTGACTGTGTGCCTGAACTCTCTGGATCCATTCAGGTTTCCAGTTCCTTAGTTCCAGTGTTCCTGATTGCATTTAACTTTAAGGTTCCAGTATCTATCGTTCCATTTGCTTTCTACAGGTTTCCTGGTTCCAGCCTCCGATTCTTGTTGCTATCCACCCTCGGCAGCAGTGCCACCTTTACCTGTATCAATTACCACAGCTTACCTTGGACCCTAATTCACCACCTTGGTTTCTTTGTGCTTGTTCAGAGGGCTGCGACCTGTGACCTTCCTACAGCTAAATCCATCCCTACCATCAGGTGCTCTGGTGAAAACCAGACTTGTGATTAGATTCCGCATATGGCATGGTCCATATACAGTGAGTGACAAAACCCTGATCCTTCCTTCTCCAGGCCTAACCTTAACCTCAGCCCACCACAGCCTGTCGCTATTGGGGACGGGTGGAAATAGGTATCCGCTCCCCAACAGCAATTTTCTTTGTACCAATCATTACTAGTAATGATTAGTAATGACACATCCACCATTTACTGTAACTGGCATCTGTATCATTGTCAAAATAGGATCAGCCACATCGGCAACTGCATCTTCCCGATACACAATGATGGGGCCAAAAAAAATATCAGTGCTAGAACTTTACTAAATGCCAGTTAGGAGAGAGAGCAGAACCACAAAGAAAACAGCAGTGTTCTCCATATTTCCATTCTCTCTCTCTCCTTTCTAAATAGAGCCCTGGATATGAGCGATAATATAGCATAAGGATTTATACCTTGGTCTGTGGAATTGTTAATAATGTGATACTAGAGACTGCATAAAGTATAATGTCCCCCCATCTGTTTCATTACATCATCCGTTCATCAGTTAATAACACAATGGAGAATTTTTCAGCATTATAAAGTATTAGGAGCTATTGTCTGGATTCATGGTCAGTGACTTTGTAGCCTGTAAGACTTTTCAGCAGACCAATAAATCATGAGTGTCTGTAGCGGTAGCGGTGTAAGGGGAAGAGGTAAGCTTCATGGGGAGCACAGCTGTAAGCACTACCTAGTCTGTCCAGGGCTTATCTCATTGCTAACTATGCAATACCTGTAAAATCTGTATTGTACATTTCCATGTTCCCTTAGGTGAGGCCAGGCTGGGATTAAGTGTGAGCTCAAGGGTTATCCACACTCAAACGTAAAAAAGGAACACATTGGGATGGATTCAACACATAGGTGTGTGATCTGTAGGTGCGGATTCCTCACTCTCCTCCCCTGCCCTGCTCTCATTTTTAAATGCCTAATGGCACCTACAAGCGCCACGGGGCACCCTTAACTACCCCTGCACATTACTACCCCAGCCCTCCCCCCACCCACTTAACGTAACTTACCCCAGAAGCTGCCGTGGCACGCCTCCTCTTATCTTAAAAACTATGGACCGGATCCAGACCCCTGCACGCTTTCCGTACGTGCGGGGGTCTCTCCGTCTGAGAGAGAGAGGGGACTGCACGCCCCGTCACTCCCCTCTCTCGTGTGGGCTTTATGGCAGCTTATGCTGCCATAAGCCTACCATAAAGCTCTCGTGTGGATAAGCGGCCCGTACGACCGTTTGTCCGCACAAGTGTGGGAGCCGACGCCCACACTGCACATTTTGCATGCTCCCACTTTAGCGACCGGAGGGAAAGCACAGCCCATTTGTACGCGTATCGTAACCCTAGCATAACATCTGGAGGGCACATGCGCCCTCCAGTCAAATCAGGTCACTTACGCACCTTAACTTACCTGTCAAGCACAGGGCTGGATCCGGTCCCATGTGCCGTATTTAAAGACCCCATCCACTAAGGCCTCCCCCCCCCCTGCGGACACACACACATACCCGTGGCACATAGAAATTAAGAAAAATGCCGGCTCATATGCATGCTTACTGTAAAAACATAGATTTTGGTGCAGAGTGTTCCCCCCTGTTCTGAGGGGCTTGCACCCATTATAGAGACGCCTATGCATACATTCATTCATTTAATCAATATTAGTTTATTAGCCCCTCCCCTCTGGTTACAAAATGCCACAGTGCCTACAAAGTGTATAAAGTGCTAAAAAAATGTAAAAACAATGAATGTTAGATAGCAGCTCACAGTGGATGAAATCAGGACTGGCCATAATTAGTAGCAGAACGTTTCAATACAAGTCCAGAAGATGTAATAAATCAGCTGAAATGCAAAGAGGATATAATGCTGGTAAGTTATAGCTCACTGCAGGTTCCCAACAGCTGTTTCTGTTACGTGCCGTTGGCAGGGGAAGGAAGCATCACATGAAGTGTAGCACAATCCTGGAGCTGGCTGCATTATTATGAATTATTATTATTATTATTATTAATATTATTATTCATAAAAATATTTATTTATAAGGCACCCCAACAGCTGTTTACGTGCCGTTGGCAGGGGAAGGAAGCATCACATGAAGTGTAGCACAATCCTGGAGCTGGCTGCATTATTATGAATTATATTATTTATTATTATTAATATTATTATTCATAAAAATATTTATTTATAAGGCACATTCACTTTATTATTTGTCTAAATTATTATTCTAACATTATCTACAGTGTTGTGCTATGTAAATAATATTTATTATAACGGGCCCCTTTTGGCAAAGGTCGATGTTACCCCTACACCCCGACTCGTTCAGATTCATGGGGTTTAAGCTCCAGGATGGGTACTACATCGATAGGTGTCTACCGATGGGATGCTCCATTTCATGCGCCTACTTTGAGCTATTCAGTGGGTTCTTGCACTGGTGCATCTCAGCGGGAACGGGCTACAGGGGGGTCACCCATTACTTGGACGACTTCCTTTTGGTCACGGCCGACGACTTCCCTGCTTGCTCTCATCTTCTCTATTCCGTGACCGCTCTGTTCCAATCCCTCTGTGTCCCCATTGCAAGCGATAAAACAGAAGGTCCCAGTACCTGTCTATCTTACCTGGGGATTGAGATAGACACGGTGGCCGGTCTCTGCAGGTTGCCGGAAGACAAGGTGCAGAGCTTACGCGGCAAAGTGGCAGGCGCCCTGCACTCTAACACCATCACACTGCGCGCGCTACAGTCACTGCTAGGCTCCCTTAATTTCGCTTGCAGAGTTATTCCACTGGGGAAGATCTTCAATAGACGGCTGCAGTTGGCCACGGTGGGGGTGGTAAAATCTCACTGCAGAATCTCCCTTACAAATGACCTGAAAGAGGACTTACGGATTTGGGACAGGTTCCTCGCAGAATGTAACGGGATAAGGGTTTGGTTGCAACTCCCGGCTTCTAATACTGAGCTAGCCTTACTGACGGACGCAGCAGGGTCGACAGGCTATGGTGCTTATTTTAACGGGGCATGGTCAGCGGCCCCCTGGCCTTCACATTGGTTATGTTCTGGTTTGGTTTCCAATATGTTGTTGTTAGAGTTGTTTCCTATTGTAGTCGCCGTGGAGCTTTGGAGGGACAGCTTGGAGAATAGGGACGTGGTTTTTAACTGTGATAACTTGGGGGTGGTTCAATCTATCAATAACTTGAGCGCGTCTTCCCCCCCAGCGGTGCGATTGCTGCGACATCTGGTACTGCGCTGCTTAGAAGTTAACATACGTTTTAGAGCCCAGCACGTTCCTGGCATCGATAACGAGTTAGCAGATGCCCTGTCCCATTTCAACTGGGAAAAATTTAGAGCTCTGGCCCCTAGGGCAGATGTGAATGGCACCCCTTGTCCTCCCATTCTCTGGCAGCTAGTCAATCCAGGTTAGGGGAGCTGGCCAGGCGTTCTTTGGCCCCGGGTACCCTGCGGCAGTATGAGAAGGCGTGGTCCAACTGGGTGCGATTTGCAGGCGATCAGGCGCAGGGCGATGTTCAAGGTAGCGCCCGCTTGGAGGAGTTCATCGCGCAGGAATATGAAGCGGGTCGGTCCAGGGCAAGTATGAGCATGTCTTTGGCGGGCATTTCTTTTTTTCTGCAGTTGGAGGGGTTACGAGATTTCACTAAAGGGTTTATAATAACTAAGGCCCTAAAAGGATGGTCGCGCTTGCGTCCCACCCCTCTGGATAGGCGCAGGCCCATTACTGGTGACACGCTACGGCTACTTCTAGGTGCTCTCCCCCGCATCACTCGTGACAAATACGAAGTGCTCCTCTTTGCCACGGCTTTCTCGGTAGCTTTTGCGGGTGCCTTGCATTGGTGAGCTTGTTGCCAGATCCTTCGCAGCCTTGGATTCGGGCTTGCTGGCTGAGAATGTCGTGGTCACGGAGGACGCGGTTCTGTGTAAAATTCATAGGTCCAAATGTGACAAGGGGGGCAGAGGTAAGTGGATTACGCTACATGGCTCTGGTGATGCCTTGTCCTGTCCGCTGGCTCTGTCTTCTGCTTTCTTTGCAGCGCGCCCTAAGGATTGTCCGGTCTGGTTGGCCCATGCGGACGGTTCACCTCTCACCGTGTTCCAGTTCCGGGCTGTGTTCTTCCAGGCTATTGATGCAGTGGGCCTCAAGCGAGCGGACTTTGGAACTCATTCCTTCCGCATTGGCGCAGCAGCATCGGCAGCCATGTCAGGGGCTCCTGACTCTGAGGTTCAACAGCTGGGATGCTGGAAGTCCACGTGTTTCAAGTGCTGCGTCAGGCTGGACTCTTCCCTTAGTTAGTTATGCCATGGACTCCTCCCATTCGCCGTGCCCTGGTCCTGCAACGGCCCATTGTTGCCAGGCATGCCGTCTCCGGACGGGGCGGTCAGGGCTTTTCCCCCCTAATTTTTCCCTACCAAAAGATCCAAGGGGTAAAAAAGACCCAGGAAGTTGTAACAATACTGAATCAATAAATCTGATTAAATGATTAACGGGCAAAAAAGATGTGGGTTTTTTTCAGGGGGGTTGTTCACCTCACCTGCAGGGCCACGGCTTTAATCCCCTTCAGAACTAGGTTCCTCAGTGGCTAGGTTTAGGTTGTTATTGTGCTATACTTGTATAACCTTCTTTTCTTGCAGGGCCCTCTCGATATGGTAATTGTAAATGCTTGCATCTATACGTTTATGATGAGTAATGTGGTATGTGTCTATTTTCAGGGGCAGGTGGCGTCATTTCTCGGAAGACTGTTTGGATATTCGGTCATTCTTTTGTCGTTGGGCGTCTCGTCATGTTGGTCCCGGGACGGCAGCCATATCTCAGCTGGGCTGCGACATCCGTTGGTTTGGCCGGGGTGGTATGCAGTGGAATGCCTTCCTGCGGTGGTTTACGGATGAGGTTGGAGCTTCGGGGCCCCCGGACATTTTGCTTTTACACCGTGGGGGGAATGATGTGGCGCAGTTGTCCACTATCAAGCTCATACGTGCCATTTGGGCGCCCCCACTGGTCATTAAAGGCTCTATAAGGGGTTTTCCTGACACCTTTGTTGATTGGCTGTGCACTGCCTTCTGCCGTCACCATCCTAATTCTTGTTTATTATTATTCTTGTTTATTATTATTAACTTCCATGGTTATTGCTATTGCTGGTCGTTATTTTACTATTTAATGCTTTGTATGGTTATTTGTATCAATGTGATTTATCATTGTTCAACTGTCATGCTTTCATGCTGACATGTTATTTGTTATTGCGTGATCAAGTTAATTTCACTGGTTATCATTATGCATAGCTTCGGCTATGCTTATGAATAAATTTAAAGGGGCTTCGGCTGAGCCCCCTTTTTTCCAAATCCCTTGTCTGTTTTACTGTGTCATGGTAATGGGGACAGGGGTGAGGGGGTGATATAGGTAGATTTACAGGGTAACGGTGCATCTGCGCCGACTCAACCTTCAGGCGTTTATGTGTGTGTGTGTGTGTATATATAATGTAATGTATAAATATACGCATATATACACTATAACATGTGTCTTGAATAAACATAGAGGGCAAGATTTACTAAGCTGCGGGTTTGGAAAAGCGGAGATGTTGCCCACAGCAACCAATCAGATTTTAGCTCTCACTGTCCTATTATATACTAGAGAATGTCAACTAGAATATGATTGGTTGCTTTGGGCAACATCTCCACTTTTCCAAATCTGCATTTTAGTAAATCTGGCCCAGAGACAGCATACAGGGTATTGATGGTACAAAGTTGACAGCAAGTCAAAAAAACAATACAAGTCATGTATTAATGCAGAGGTGACAGAGATGAAAGGTAGAGGACAAGAAGATAAAATGCCCCAGTCGTGAGAGAGGGAGAGACTACCAGGAAACAGATGGTAGGGGAAAGGGAGAAGGAACTACAGAACTGAAGTAAAGGGATAGGAATGGATGGGTAGGGACAAGGGAAGAGACATAGTAGGAGGAGTGACGGGGGGTTAAAGTGCTGCCCCTGGAAAAGGACAGGGGCTGGGGTAGTGTGGGGTAGGATGGGAGGCCTTCCTGAAGAAATTAGTTTTGGGGGATTGCTTGAAAATCTGCAGGCTAGGGGATAGGCTGATCACTCCAGAGAAGAGGGGCAGCACAGGTACAGGTACAGGCACAGGTAAGGTCAAGGAACACCCACCTGCAATAGCAAGCAGGCCCCTCGGTCAAAAGCTGTGTCCATTCACTGAAGTCTGGATAGGCTGGAATGTCTTGCGATCAGGTAGTATGGATACATGTACATATGCAGAATGTAACAGCATTTGATATCCTATCCAAACGCATGGGGAATCGAAAATCAGATCCAGTCCACAATACTCTTAAGAAAAAGGACCCTAGGGCTTGACTAGTCATTTAGATATTTAGATTTGTGCAATTACACCATAGATCCCCCCTCATCTGATCCATTAATTACTCACATTTCTCACGTTCCTATTCTTATATACCAGAAAATCCCATCTGAGGATCTCACATCAGAGGGTATAAATAGGGCCCCAGTAATGACATAAGTCATTCACCAGAGGGACTCATAAGGTGATGGACTTCATCGTGTGCCCCGAAAATACAAAAAATGGAATGGCCACTATAGAGCGCTAAAATTCCTGCAGCACAAATCATATACAATAAGAGACTCAACTCTAATAATGATACAGAATAAGCAAGACATTTTGTGTATGTATTGGCGCAAGATCTTATTTTAGGAATTAACATTGTTGGACAATTTTATATTCCTTTGCAGGACCATTTGTATATTTCCATCTTTTTTAGAGTGCAGACCTCCCCCATTTATATGTTTTAAAGGTATCACATTAGTTTTGTTAATACACAACTTCAGTTAGCCTTGCGCCAATACACACACAAAATGTCTTGCTTATTCATCATGTGCCCCTGCCAGTTGAAGAGGAGGATCCAAAGCCCCGATCGTCACCTGTAAAGATAGAGGACAATTAATGCCAAGGGTTAATTGCATGCTGTCGCTTACGGTACTATAAGGCCCAGCATTCCTTGTTTTTTTTAATTGTAAATTTTAAAAAAAAACGGAATGGCCATGATATGTGGTGATTTTTATAGGTTAAATCGCCCCTTAGTAAACTCAGTGATTTTTATAGAAAAAATTATCGTCAAACTGTGGCGAGTTATCTCGCCCCTTAGTAAATCTGTCCCCTAAGGGGCAGATTCTATTGACCATGATGATGGAATTAGGCGCTGAGTTTCCCGTCTATTACGGTAACTGAACATCGCAGATTTTAAAATCTGTGATGTAGATTTGCGCAATATGGAGGCATATCAGACATGATTCACAATTAAGAGTACCTGTGCAATGGTATTATTCCCATATTGGAAAGCAGCCGTCCGCTTTCTGAGCAGAAATCAGACCCCCAGCACAGGGGGCACGTCCACCCCCCCCCCCCCCTGCGGCGGTTTAAACATGTATAAAATGGTTTCAACTTGGATGCACAGCTGCACCCACAGTTGTTTGACCATGTCCCCAGTTGTTTGACCACACCCCCAGTGAGTTGACCATGCCCCTTTTGCGGCGGCACAATCATACCTACTAAATGCCAAGATATATAATTGAATTAATATAAATTAACTGGAGGGGTTCCCTAATAGCACTGAACCCATGTAAGGAGGATTCACAGATAAGAACGGCTACTTAGGGATGATGCATGCTTGGGAATGTAATGACTCCCGCATGCGTGGCTAGAGGGGCAAGACCCTTAATGAAAATGAGCAGCATTCGGGCTACTAATGTACAGTATGGGCGTTCCTCCAGACTTAAGAATGATTCACAGTTAAGAAGGGCTTGCGTAGAGTAAGATACGCATGGGAAAAGATAAGAATGCCCAATAGCATTCTTAAGTTTACATCTACATGCCAAAGCGTCGTGCTTTTCTGTTTGTTCAGCACACAGCTGCTGTGTGATTGTAATGAATGTGTTCACTTTGATTAAAACAGTTAATATCTTATCATTTAAAACTGCTGTTATGTCACCATTTTGTGTTTGACTTTAAATTTGAAAGGTGCACATTATTTACATTTATTTGCAGTTTGTGCATGATTTCATTGTTTGTTGTAAACATTTGTTAAACATAATTTTTTTTATTTACCTTGTAGCATGTTTGCATTGTTTGTGAGTGACCTTGAGATACAAATTTGTTTAGGTCTAAATTATGTAGATATGTATTATTTTGACACTTATGTTATAACAGCTTTGAAAGCTGAATGGTTCTTTCCTAATCCTTCAAAAAGTATTTATTTTAATAATTTTCTACATTTTTGCATATTGCAATTTTTTTGAAATGTTTTGTTTACTTTTGTTAATTATAAAAAAAAGAACGCCTAAGAAAATCAATCTGTATCTTAACTGAATCAATTAATGTGTTTCTTTGCTTACCTGGAAATCATGAGGATATTAAAGATCCTAAATATACGCATGATTGTTTGTTGGCAAACAAAGACATTCCTAAATATAAGCACCTAGCGATAAGAACGTTCTTAACTCCTAAGAAGCCAGGGGTGTGGTTAGCATATTTCTTTAGGATCTGTGAATCGTTCTTACTTATCTTTGTGTGCGTAAATTTAAGAATGTTCGTTAATTCTTTCTTAAGTGTGAATCAGGCCACTGTTTGTAACAGTTGAAATTTGCCTCTTCTGAAATTCTACACAACGTTTCCAAGTTGTAACTCTCCACCTAAGTTCCTCTTATTTTCAAACTCTGGATCCTGTCTGTTATTATTAATATTGTCTGGACGGGCGGAAATGAGTTTTGATTGGCTAGTACAGATGTGTACATCTGGAAAGTAAGAAAACACAACCACAAAATCTATATCTAGTCCATCGTTTTCTGGTTGTATCATGTGTCACATAGTGCCATAGTCTGTCAGCAAATTCCACTTTATAATAGAGATGTACCCTAGTAAATTATTAATTTTGAAATGTTTACCTAACTTTATCTCTGCTAAGCCATTTCAGATCACCCAAGACTGTCCTCAGTAAGTATTAATTGAACATTTATGCTGCTGAGAATTTTAATAAAGTGTAAAGTATACAGTTTTAACCTCAGATAAGAAAAAGAGGTGAGTTTCTTCCAAGCCATCTGGTGACCATATGTGGGAGAATGACAAAAAAAAAGATTTTAACATTTCCTCACCTATACCTATATGGAATGATTTTTATGCATTTTAATTATATTGTGACATTATATCCTTTGCACAAAAAAACAAAAAAAACAACCGAAACTTAATACGTTTGCGGCAAGGAGTCGTGCGCACATCAACACCGTCTGCGACACGTCTTCAGGTTTCTCAGAACAATTCTAAAACATGTTCATATTTGGTACCGCAAAGATGCATTTAACGTTTTTTGCATTCTGTGAATCATTCTTGGCTGCCTGATCAGATAAACCTCTTGTAATTTCTTTAATATTGTTCAAATAAAACAAAACAAAAAAGAGAACACAAAAAGAAAGAAGATAGTCACAAAGAACTATAAATAACCAAAATGAAACACATTATTGAGCCATTCTTTTTCACATGAACTTGTTTAGCTGTTAACTTTAACATAAAACATCTGCTTGCCTTGAATGGCACATATACAAAATAAATAAAATAAAAATAAAAAAAAGCTGTAGTAATAGATTGCTTTTGCAAAGATAAATGGTACAATAGTGCAAACAGTATATTTTTATACATGGAGTAATATAATGACTGATAACAGCCTGAGAGGTCTCTTTGTTTTTATTTTGTGTTGATAGCCTCCAGGGTCTTCACCAGCGTATTTATGTTCACGCAACTGCGTCTAGCCAGCCTGGAACGCAATACATAGTGGTGACTACCTGAGTTTGGTGGCATTATGGAGAAGGAAGGAGTTGACTAATATAACCCATTTACTGTAAGTGTGTGTTCTTGGGTATGAACACAAATGTTTGTGTAAGCACGCACAGTTTAAAAAAAAAATATAATATGCATCTGCTACAGGCAGGTTTTTTTTTAATGCTTCCCTCCAGGATAAATGCTCATCCGGAACAGGGCTTAATGACACAATTTATGTAAGTCGCTTTCTGAAGCTTAACTCCCTGACCATTAGTGATAGTTTTCATTGTATTACTAGGGGTGGGGGCGGGCTTGATGATGCTAATTGCATTATCAAGTCCCGCCCAGTCCATAGTAACATTATGAATGGTAGTGTTGCTAAGCAGGGATGGGGCTTGAGGCTGTGGTTTGCATGAGACCACAGCCTCAAGGCCCCTGCGGGAGATTTGCCGGCTCTCCTGGGATACCGGGAGAACTGCCCTGAATTTGGGGAGTCTCTTGGATATTCCGGGAGAGTCTGCAACCCTGGCTATAGTACATGTCTAAAGGTGGGTACATGCTACATATATTTCACCCGATTATTAAGCAGATCACATGATAAATGAGTGTTTTATACATTATCTGATTGGCATGTATGTTTCAACAATCATGTCTAATCCTCTCAAAATACATCTCATTGTTTAATTGTTTTTGAAAAGGTCCTAATTTTACCATACCCTCCAACACGACCCATTCCATTAGGTACAAAATACTCTGCTTCTTAGTTTTCAACTTTCAGTTACTATAGTAACCACCATTGTTGAATAGACTAATAGTTTTTTAAATATCAGTTAAGTCATTTCACCAGGTGAGTGACAGTTGAAGGTCAGGTGCCGAGTATATTGTACCTAATGGAATGGGTCATGTTGGAGGGTCTGATTTTATTAATCAATGATGTCCCTAAGTGTGAATTTTGCACGCATTTCCGATTGGCTGTCCAATGATTCTGCAACTACTTCCTGGACTCTGTGGGCGTGCATATTAAAACATGTTTGGAGGGTTATGGGAGATGAAATGACAGCTTTTAACGATTATTTATGTCAGTGCAACTGCATACGCATCAGGACGTAATTAATTGGTAATTTCACTATATTGCATCTTGTGAAAGTGTATGCAGTCTGTACCCAGCTTTAGTTCAGGATGCTGCTGATGCCTTAAACTCCACAACTATTTGAGACCATTGGAGTAGTGTTTGACTTGAATGATGCAAAAAACAAAATACATCCAGTGCAGCTATGACAACACACATACTGTATAATATATATATATATATATATATATGCATAAATTGACTTTTTTTTCTTTCTTATTTGACCTTAACACGTCATGGTTTATGAATAGGGGGTGAAGGTTACATGGAGAGAAAAAATAAATAAAACAATCTAAGGTGGTCAGGTTTCAAACCAGTCAATCAATTAATTAAAACACAATATATAATAAAGAAAATTAATAAGACATCATAAAACTAAAATTCATATTTAAAGTATATTTATCACAGTGAGCATCATTTGGAAAAATGGATAAACCTCTTGCACTAGCTTTTAGTGCGTAAAAAAATATAATTAGTAATAATAATAGTATAATTATTTATAATAATAATAATAATAATAATAATAATTACAAGCTCAGTTCAGCATACCCACCTATAATGAATAAGAGTGTTGTAATACAACTATTTTTTAAGTGAAGAGAACATTTCTTCTGCATATTGTTATTTTTTTCTTGTATCATTTTCAACAAAATTCAACAAAATTCTATGAAATAAGTGGAAGATAAACTAACATTATGGATGAAGAGCCTGATCCAGACCTGTTCAGCCGATCTGCGCATGCGCCGGGCAGTTGTTTATCTGTGTTCTGGATCTTGCACCCATAACTACAGCTCCGTAACTATGCCGTAGTTACGGAAGGTAGACGGGGAGAGGGAGGGAAATTAGCTTGGAGGGGCAGGGTTAGAGACATTACTGTCCTGGCGTAATTACACTCGGTTACGCCGGCTGAAGTTAGGGTAGCCTTCAGCCGTCATAACTGAGTGTAATTACACCGGGACAGGGGGAGGGTCAGGGGGAGTGCATAGGAGCTACGCTGGCCGTAAATACGCAAAACAGCACAGCGTAGCTCTGAATCAGGCCTGAAAAGTATAAATAATGTATAAGGAAAAGTAAACAAGAGGGACGTAAAGAGAACAGAGAATACAACGGGTAAAATAAATAATATCGTAGAAGTAACATTAATTAGAGGAAGGAGAGGAAGAATTATAGTAGAAGAATTAGAAGAAAAGTAGCGTAATTATTATTTTTTTATAGTGTAAAAATGGGGTCAATACTAAATTATCAGTAAATATAGATTATATTTGCTTTATACTTTGGGAACAAACTGAATAGCGCAGGTGATGTTATTAAAATTTTTATGGAAAACTCTTCCGCCATGCAATCTCTCCTGCCCCCGCTATTGGAAACCCATCCGACCAAAAAAATGATTTGTTAATCTAGACTGCGTGGATGCTGATATGAGCGCCTATGAGGAAACCCGTATCAACAATAGATTTTAACATATTTATAGACTTGATTTAGGACCTTATTAAGGATTGTTCCGTCTACACATCTTAAGGACTTTTTTTGGACAATTTAAAAACATCACTGTTTAGAGTTGCTCTCTTTCCTAGGGACCCGTTTATGCCGCTACATGATATTAGAATTTATTGTATGTATTAACCCTTTTAGTCATACAAATCAGCACTTTTCTCCTCCCATTTTTTCATTTTTATGCAACAAATACAACCTATCATGAAACAAAGTTGTTATAATAACAGATTGGTTACTTGAGATTGCTAAACTGAAAGGTCTGAATAAAATGTATGTAGATATGGGAGTATAATTTAGGTCTTGTGTATATTTAAATAACTAAGAATAATGATTTGCATTAGAAGCTTTTGTTAATTTAGTGCAATAAAGAAGAAAATGAATGTTAACGTGAGTTCTGCAGCACCTCCTTATTAAACTAGCTCTATGTATTTCAGAGAAAAAAAACCTGATTCGTAGGGTCCCTAACCCTAATCCCAATTCCTAACACTAATACTAACCCTAATCCTAACCATAACTGCTATCACTTACCCTAATTCTAACCTTAATACTAATCCTAACCCTAAACCTAATTCCTAGGGTCCCTAACCCTCTCCCTAATACTAAGACTAATTCCTAACACTAATTCCTAATCCTAATTCCTGCCCTAGTTCCTAACCCTAATCCTAATTTCTAACTTTAATACTAACCATAACTACTAACCATAAGAATAGCCCTAATTCCTAGAGTCCCTAAACCTAGCCCTTACCCTAATTCCAAGCCCTAATACTAACCCTAATTCCTAACCCTAATAACCCTAAAACTTCCCTCCCCTAGCCTAACCCTAAGGCTCCTCTTCCCGTAGACTAGCACTAAAACCCCCCCTCTCCGAAATACTTACCAATTCATTCCTTTGGAAATGCTGCCACAGACCCATCGCCCTGACTGGACAGGTAAGTAGGAGAATCTATGGGGAGTCTTAGGGTCAGGCTGTGGGGAGGGGAGTTTTAGGATTAAGCTGTAGGGAGGGGAGTGTCAGGGTCAGGCTGCAGGAAGGGGAGTCTTAGGGTTAGGCTATGGGGAGGGGAGATTTAGGGTCAGGCTGCAGGGAGGGGAGTCTTAGGGTTAGGCTGTGGGGAGAGGAGTCTTAGGGTTAGGCTGCGGGGGAGAAGTCTTAGGGTAAGACTGTATGGAGGGAAGTCTTAGGGTTAGGCTGCGGGAAGGGGAGTCTTAGGGTCAGGCTGCGGGGATGTGAGGGATAGGGTCAGGCTACTTACCATTCACTGCTGTCTTCAGCCTGGAAATCATAGAATGCTTTTCTTCAGCGAGACAAAAGCAAACGATTTCCCAGGTACTTCTCATGGACTGGTAGAAAATGTCCCTTTCTAAAAAGGAATGTTCAAGGCGGTGACCCACACCCGGATGCGGAACAAGGAGGGTTAGGTTTAGGCTCCACATAGGGGAGGGTTAAGGTTAGGCTGCGGGACAAGGATAATGGTTAAGGTTAGGAGAGAGTGAGTGAAAAAACCTACCTGTCGGCGTTGGAGCAGTTGTGGTATCCATGCTTTCTTTATTGGAGCTGCAAAGAAATCCTTGGTGTTGCGGCTTCATTGTCAGAATACGATGTGTCACAAAGCAGAACATCGTTCCACACCCTGTGACTAGTGTGCATGAGCTTTCAAAAAAGGTGTTACACTAGGATCAGAAAAAAACCCTTTCGCCAAATCTGGATCCGATCCGATGATACTTATAATGAAAATGGACTTCTGATTTTAATGCGATTGAATCCCTAAAGTAAAATTATTCGGAAAGAACCACAAGATTTTTAACATACGACAAATATTAAATAAACAGCATCATAATATAAAAAAGGATAATAATATAAAAAAGGATTATAACAAAACAAAACATATAATAAAACCTGCACTTACTTCTAAGCCAACAAAATATCATAAAAAATGTATTCAATTTCTAAAACTTTAAATGCATTTATTTTAATGACAGGTTTAAATATAGCTTTTTCCCATATGGGTATTTTCATATCAGTAAGGTCTAAGCCAATGTTAAGAAACTAATAATAACATCTGTAATCTGGGTCTCAATTTGCTTCGATACTGATTTGCGTTTTATGTATAACTTCCCATCGGCCTGAGCGGCGCTTATCTCCGAGAGACTTTGCCAGTGCAAAACAATGGATGCTTTTGTGTCAATCTTTCTAATTTGTAAACATCTAGTAAAGTAATAGTCTGAGAACGCTAAGCTCATTTTGCTTATGACCTGAGGTGTGTGGTGAATTTGGTCATTGATACTTTGATGGCTATTTACTGGCAGACTTAAGTCATTTCAATTCCCGTAAACATTTTTTTTTCCTGTGGGTCGTTCTCTGAGACATTAACGTGAGAGTCAGAGCAGTGGACAATTTGGAATTTCTGGAAAAAAAAACAGAACATGATATTCGACATAGTGAAACTGTTTTCACATTGCAGAATAACCCCTGCTTTGTTTTAGAGGGGGGTAAGAGAAAAACATTTCACTTTCCTCCTTTCAGATAATGTGTGTTTTATATTTAAGCCGAATGGAACTAATACTAAAAACAGCTTTGACGGAATCTTTCCATCAACAAAAATACTGCTGGACAAAATATAGTGTAGAAAGTTTAGGAGATTGTCCCAGTGAGAAGGAAAAGCGTATATATATATCTCCAGCATTTTTCAAAGGATTGGGTTTAGACTAAAGCTGGCCATACACTAGAGTGATTATCGGCCCGAAAACCCAATCATACAAGGGCCTGGATCAGAGGAGGAACTAGCGAGATGTGGGCCCAGGTGCAAAAAATATGCTTTGGCCCTGATGATATCCCAGGTAGGGGATCTTTGGCGGTGCAGTGATGATGGCTGTGAGCCCTTGTATCGGCATGGGCCCCCGTTGCCGCTGCACCTGTTGCACCAATAGTAGTTGGATCCAGATCCACTAGCGGTTTAAAGTCCATAGTGTGAGGGAAAACCCTTCGTACATACGGACATCCGTCCCCAGGATCTTAACTTACATGCTGTGCACCGACTTCTAGGAAAATGTACGTAACTGAGAATCATATGTATGGGCTTAACCAAGCCTCAACTATACAATATGCATATGGCGCCCCACCCATGGTGTTGGAGATGTTTCCATCATGGAATCCTGGATCCCGAGGATCTAGATCACTGCTGGAAGTGTAATGTGTGCGCATGCGCTCTGTTGAAATACGGACATTGGGCTTGATCCTGATTTGTGTAAGACACCCAAGCTGCTTGTCAGATGTTTTTGTGGCACTGCGCATGCGCGCCAGATGCATGGGATTGGGTGTCACTCCAGATTTACATGCTTAATAGACATGCAGATGGTAAATAGTGGGTCGGCTGTAGGAACTTCTGCATGGATGGACGCAGATCTGTATGGAGAATTTAAGGTAGAGTTCTAGACACTTATGTGTGGATTTATAGATCACCGTTCAAACGGAATACGCACAAAGGTCTGGATCAGGTCCATTTTCTACACTCTGTGTATGGAAAATGCCCACATTTTATAATTCTGGATTTAGCCCAAGGATTGATGGCGGAAAGTAACACAGTTCTTTTTATGCCTAATAGTGCTCAGGAGACACACTGGAGCTGATTCAAAGCAGTGGAAGTCAGCGACCGAAGAGGTGAGTAACACTCTCTTGTGAGTCTCAGGGTTAGGCTGTGGGGAGGGGAGTTTTAGGGTTAGGCTGAAGGGAAGGGAGTCTTAAGGTTAGGTTGGAGGGAGGGGAGTTTTAGGGTTAGGCTGTGGGAAAGGGAAGGTTAGGGATAGGATAATCAAAGGGGAGGGTTATGGTAAGGATTTTGGTAAAATTAGATTTGAAAAAGGGCCGTTTGCAGGAGAAGATATAGAGGCGTGCAGCGCACTTTCCAACAAAGTTGCAAATTTCTTTTGCCTCCTGATCACACATGGGACTGAAAGGTTTTTAACTTCCAAACAGTCTCAAATAATTGGTAAAATTGATCCTGTTCAATACTTTACTTTGAATTGTGACACCAAAATATTAACACAGGCCGCTAAGTGTTATTGTAAACAACTGAACTTTTATATACAGGAACACCAAATTTCTTAAATGCAGACTTTTATACTTGATTGAATTTATTGTTTTAATATGTTGTTATATTTTCTATATGTGGAATGTTTTTTGTAGTATTTTATTAAATCTATTTTACAATATGATTGCGGTCTCTCGTCTAACTCCTTCAGCAAATATAATTCTCTTTTTATTAGCTTTTAGCGCTCTGTTCCTCTGTATTTATTATGTTTCTCTCTGAGAGAATCTGGCACATTTTCCAAACATAGCAGCTTTATTCTTAGTGCCTGGGGCTTTATTTGGAGATTGCCTGGGTAATATCCAAAATACTATATACTGATTCACAGTTACTAGCAAAAAATATATTTAATAAACTGGCAAATCTGCTCTTGGACAAGATATGTGAAGGGTAAAAAAATTTTACAGGCAGGGAAAATACTCTGTTTTTGCTTAAAGTACACAAATACTGAACAGCTCTCAACCCTAATAGTCTTTGCTTGTGAAATTTGCCCATGTAACAGTGGGCGAAGTGAACATTTAGAAGTGGTGGTATGGACAGTTAGAAGTGGCGGTATGGACATTTAGTAGTTGCAGTATGGACATTTAGTAGTTGCAGTATGGACATTTAGTAGTGGCAGTATGGACATTTAGAAGTGGTGGTATGGACAGTTAGAAGTGGCGGTATGGACATTTAGTAATGGCGGTATGGACATTTAGAAGTGGTGGTATGGACATTTAGAAGTGGTGGTATGGACATTTAGTAGTGGCGGTATGGACATTTAGTAGTGGCGGTATGGACATTTAGAAGTGGCAGTATGGACATTTAGAAGTGGTAGTATGGACATTTAGAAGTGGCGGTATGCACATTTAGTAGTGGCGGTATGGACAATTAGAAGTGGCGGTATGGACATTTAGAAGTGGAGGTATGGACATTAAGAAGTGACTGTATGGACATTTAGAAGTGGCGGTATGGACATTTAGAAGTGGTGGTATGGACATTTAGAAGTGGCGGTATGGACATTTAGAAGTGGTAGTATGGACATTTAGAAGTGGTGCTATGGATATTTAGTAGTGGCGGTATGGACATTTAGAAGTGGCGGTATAGACATTTAGAAGTGACTATATGGACATTTAGAAGTGGCGCTATGGATATTTAGTAGCGGCCTATGGACATTTAGAAGTGGCAGTATGGGCATTTAGAAGTGGTGGTATGGACATTTAGAAGTGGCGGTATGGACATTTAGAAGTGGCGGTATGGACATTTAGAAGTGGCGGTATGGCATAGCCCCGTAAACCCCCCACTTCCAGTCCTTCCCTGTAAGTCAACATGATTTTGTGAAGGGTCATATTTCTTGTGTGGATATCTTGGGCAACATAGAAACATAGAATTTAACGACAAATAAGAACCTCTTGGCCCATCTAGTCTGCCCGTTCCACCCTTCCCCACCGTATTACTTTACAGAGAACAATTGATACTCACATCAGTCCTGTCCCCCTGGAGCCACACTTCAAAATCCCTTACACACACACACGCACACACACACACACACACTCATACACACACACACACGCATACACACATACACACGCACGCATACACACACGCATACACACACATAGACACACATGCGCACACGCATACACGCGCATACACACAAACACAAAATTAGCCTACCATCATGTTTTTAGGCTGTGGGAGGAAACCGGAGCGCTTGGAGAAAATCCACGGCGATATGGGGAGAACATACAAACTCCACAAAGATAAGGTTTTGGATCAGTCACCATGCTGCTAAGCGGTGGGAGTCGCAGCTATAAATGGGTCTTTTAGCAGCAGAGTCAGCCGAAAGCTAATTTTCGTCTGTCTCTATTTCGAAAAGGTCGCTAGTTAAAAAAAAAAAAAAAAATTAGACTAGTTAAGTATGCCAATTGGCATATTTACCCATTTTACAGAAACGTCATTGCAGACCTGCCGCATCCACCACACCGACCGGAGAGGTGAGTAACACTCTCCGAGGGTTAGGAAAAGAGTAATGAATGGGGAGGGTTAGGATTAGAGTAATGGAAGAGGAGGGTTAGGGTCATGCTGCGGGGAGGGGAGTCTTAGGTTTAGGCAGCAGGGTAGGGAGTCTTAGGGCTAGGCTACGGGGAACAGAGTCTTAGGATTAGGCTGTAGGGAAGGGTCTCTTAGGGTTAGGCTGCAGGGAAGAGAGGGTTAAAGTTAGGGTAATGGAAAGGTTAGGGTAAGGATTAGAGTAATGGTTGGGGTTAAATTCATACTTACCATTCGAACCAACGTCTTCTTTCTTCCAGGAATCAATAGCTTTGCCTCGCAGATTCTCTATCTTCAGATTGTTTCAAACAAATGTATCATTTTCGATATAAGGCCTCCTCGCATGCCCGGAATCTAGGATCACACTTAGCATATGAAAGACTTACAGACACTGGACCGTCTTCACAGTTAAGAATTATTTAGGTTCTTAATTACATGCTAGTAGTTGCAAGGCGACTCCCCCGGTTTACAGCTACTTAACCAACTTACGAATGCCATAGGGCTACCTTATCTTTAGGTACTTAGGGCTACATCCAGACTTAAGAAGGAGCTTGTAATTTAGGACCTGATTCACACTTAAGAATCTTCTTAAAATAAGAACTTAAAGTCACACCTGGGTTAAACCATGTTGATTCACGTGGAGTCAAATTTCATCTGTTGCAAACAGTACTAGTGTTGAGAGGTGATATTTCCCAGCCCAAGTCTAAATAACAGTGTGACAGTAAAGCTGGTCAGTATCTGTGTGCAGTAAGCAATTCAAAGATATATCCCTGCATGATAAGAATACAATTAAATTAATCCCCCCTGCAATCAACATGGTTTTGTCCAGGAGTGACTTTAAGTTCTTATTTTAAGAAGATTCTTAAGTGTGAATCAGGTCCTAAGAGAGGAAAGTTACAACTGGGCAAAACATGTTGATTTTAGTGTAGTCCTACAGTATTTCATATGTTGCAAACATTATTATAGTTGAAAGGTGATGTTTCCCAGCTCAAATCTAAATAGTGTATAAGTGAAGATGGTCAGTATCAGTGCAAAAGCAAAGTATTCTCCCTGCATGCATAAAATAACAATCAATCTTGCACGTAAGCACATAGTACAAAAAACAGACATATTGAAACAAAATAATGTGGAAACTATTTAACTGAAGGACAGTCCTGTAGATGGGAAAGCCACCACACCTAAAACCGTATTCACTATTTTGAAATGTTCTTCCTGTTTTAGTGAACAAGTTTAAAACAAAAATGATCATTTATAAAGATCCTTCTTTTAAGGAACTCTGACCTTTCCCTTACTAACTAAAGTACAATGGACCAGATTTAGAGTTTTTAAAATGAGAGGAAAGACACCATGGCAAAACCATGTTGATTTCAGGCGAGTTAAATTATTTTTATGTGTTTTGGCTCTAACAGAGATCTGTGTAAAAATATTAACATTACAATTATTTTCATTCATATTTCTTAAAGAGGACAGATGGTAAAAGATATTGCACAATCTGTTTCACTGATTAACAGTTACTTTTAAAGTTCTCTCATTTTTTTTAGAATACTCGTCCTCTAAGAAAAGAAAAACAGTTTGTTCTACATTAATTGCTCGTTTACATGAACAATGTTAGTTAAACAGTTCATTGGGCTTAGATATAACTTTTTCTTGCTAACAACTGCATTATATCTTGTAGCATATTACAAAGAGCTATTACAGTAAAATTAAAGTATATAGTTAACTTTAAGTTCCTATTTTAAGAAGATTCTTAAGTGTGAATCAGGTCCTTAATTTCAAGCTCCTTCTTAAGTCTAGATCCAGCCCTTAGTTGTGGCTAATTAAGAACGTTTCTGCCTAACCGTGCCCAGATTTTCTCATTTAAATGGCTCCCTCTACCCAATCTTCTTATCTTCATTCTTAAGTTTTCACGGCACGCCCCTTCCTTCTTAAGTCACTACGAACCTAGAAGAAATAAGTTTGTAATGGTGACACAGAGCCGTCCCATTCTTAAGTCCTACGTAAATTGCGTATATTAGGTTACTACCCCTGCGCAGTATATCCCTTCTTAAATATACGCACCTAAAAAGCCGCAGATTCTTAAGTGTAAATCAGGTCCACTGTGTGTACTGGAACTGGCCCTTGGAAGCCATAGTTTTAAAGATGGAAGCCCTAAGCCAGGGAGGTCTTGGCTGGTTACCTTGCAGACAAAGAGGTTTTGCAAAATGATTACTATGGCCAGTGTTCCAGTTATAAAATGGGATATTTCTAAATGGCTAAAAATACATTTGCAATAATAGAAACAAAGATCCTGTGTGCCAGTGATAATATTCCTTTTATATTGTATCTATATTATTCAGGCCAATGATACCGATAACACACATTCCCTATTAACAACTCATAATAATATATTCTGTAAAAGTCAATAAACCTGTTTGCAGTCTGCGTTTTTTTGGACACAGGGAGGCAGAGGTGGCACCACAGCTAATTTCTACGCTCAGCGGACAGAAACGAGTCTCCAGAAGATGCAATATGTATTTTCATTTCCTAAGGAATGATTTTTTGGCTGGTGAAATGCTGACAATCTGCATGCCTGGTAATGACCGACAAAAGAAATGGATCCTCAGGAAAAAATTCACGCCTAGTCTATGTCTGTCAGAACGAAGAATATGAAGGGCCAGATTTACTAAGCTGCGGGTTTGGAAAAGTGGAGATGTTTCCCATAGCAACCAATCAGATTCTAGCTGACATTCTCTATTATGTAATAGGAAAGTGAGAGCTAGAATCTTATTGATTGCTATGAGCAACATCGACACTTTTCCAAACCCGCAGCTTAGTAAATCTGGCTCGAAGAGTCTATGGCAGTGGTTCCCAAACTTTCTCAGTGCGAGGCACCCTTAGGGTCTCCATATTGTTTTTCAAGGCACCCCTAAGACATAAATACAATAGAACACAATATGAAATAGAAACATTCCGAGGCACCCCGGTGAGAGCGTCGCGGCACCCCTGGAAGGCGCGGCGCACAGTTTGGGAATCACTGGTCTATGGAGTTGTCCAAAACTGCAGCTTCTATGGTAAGAGCCTCCAGAGTTCTAAACTCTGCATTGCCTATTGCACCTCAAGACTCTCTTTTATACCTCTTGGTCCCGGACCTTCCCAGACACAGCCGCAAGTTATTCAGACACATTGGAAGCGCCCCTCACACTTCAGCCCCCTGCAATAATTCTCTTCCCCCCCCTTAAACATCCAATTATACAAATGATTCTGATTGAGAGCATAACCAGACTTCTGAAGACATGCTCAAGACTGGACTCCGTGGTTTCATTTACACAACGTCCCCTTTGTTTGAATAACCACTGCAGATGGACACCCTTACACCCTAATATGGCACTTTGCCCTTCCACGCTTAAGTTGGCCCTAGACTAAGCTTTTACCCAGAATTTGGATAGACGTTTGATTGTATGATCTGAGCTATAAACTGTCCGAGTCCGCCACTGCCTATCCTATACTGATTCTTTCCCATATCATACCACCCAATACTGAGTCCCTTTCATATCATACCACCCCCATACTGAGTCCCTTTCATATCATACAACACCGTATTGATTCTCTCTCATAACATACCACCCCTGTACTACTTCTCTGCCATATCATACCATCCCTGTTCTGCTTTTCTCCCATATCATACCACCCTTGTACTGATTCTCCCCCATATCATTCCAACCCATACTGATTTTTTCCCATATCACACCACCCCTGTACTAATTATCTTCCACACCATGCTACCCATATACAGAATTCTTCTCTACACCATGCCACCCATGTACTAATTCTCCCCTCCCATACCATGCAACCTCTTTGTTGATTGTCCCCCCACACCATGCCAACTCTATATTGATCCCCATTACCATACCATCCCTGTTCTGATTCACACCCTATCATGCCACCATTGTACTGATTCACCCCCCTGTTTACTTGAAGAGGAAAAGCTATCAATCCCCAGAGCACCGAACACGATGCTCCAAATATTAAGTATAAAATCTAACTCCAACCCTTTCCCTAATCTATAACCTAACCCTTCCCTTTCATGACCCTAACCCTCCTTTCCCCGCTGCCTGACCCTAACCCTCCCTTCCACGCAGCCTAACCCTAAGATTCCCCTACCCACAGCCTAACCCTAAGACTCCCCTCCCTGTAGCCCAACCCTAAGACTTCCCTACTTGCTGCCTGACCCTAAGTATCTCATCCCCACAGGCTGACCCTAACCCTCCCCTTCCATGACCATAACCCTAACCTCCCTTCCTCAGAGCCTAACCCTAAAATTTACTCACCTCTCCTGTGGGGGTCTGTGGCAGACAGCAGGTGCAACGAGTTCGGCGGGCAGTGGTTGAGAAAATGAATGGGTAAGTATGCCAATCGGTAAGAGGCCGCCTATTCGAAATAGAGAGAGCCGAACATCAGTTTTCGATTGGTATCCGATACTTCTAAAAGACAGCTCTTGTGCCAGGGGCTCCCACCGCTCCATCCCTGACTTGACTGTATCCCACATCATGCCACCCATCATCATTTTCCCCCATGTTATGCCACTTCTGTAATGATTCTTCCATATATCCTGGCACCGCTGTGCTGCATAAAAATGGTCAGCAAGTTGACCCTAGAAGATACCATTATTTAGCATCTGCTTGTGGCAGTGCGCAACCATGCGCCAGATGCTACGATATGGATCTCCAGACGTACGGAACTTAGTTACATACGCCTAAAGATCCGTCCAATAGAGCAGCCCTCCACCCACCTAAACTCCATAAGGTGGGCAGGGGATAACATTAAAATTTTACAGTGTAGGCGGGGTCACTTAGGACTGTATTCACAGATGATTGAGTTAGGTGCGGCCGCACCTAACCCACTCATTCGCCCTGCTACCTGCCACCGTTTTTAGGATCCTAACGGCACCTAAGAGTGCCATAGGGCTACCTTAACTAATCAGGCGTACTTTCCTTCCTAAGCCCTTCTCCATGCTCTCCCCTGCTCATTTAAATCCCAACCCCCCACTCACTCCTCTTAAAAATGGCCAGAGGCTGCTATTGCACCCCTCTTCTTACTTAAATAACTACATGTGGTCTTTAAAGACCGCACATAGTCAATCTACGTACCTGCATTAATGAACTACTATGCATGTGTAGTAAGTTCATTCTTAAAACTCTGCACCTTAAAAGCAGGAGCTTCTTAGATGTGAATACGGTCTTTAAGGTAGCATTATGGCAGTGTAAGTGTTGCCAAATCCGCGTGAGAGAGGGGAGTGAAAGGACAGCTCACTCCCCTCTTCCATGCAGATCGCTAGACCTCCGTGCTTACAGAAAACGCACGGACATCTGGATTCGACCCAACATGATGACTCCAAGGCCAGATTTACTAAGTTGCGGGTTTGGAAAAGTGGAGATGTTGCCCATAGCAAGCAATTAGATTCTAGATGACATTCTCTAGTATGTAATAGGAAAGTGAGAGCTAGAATCTGATTGGTTGCTATGAGGAAACATCTCCACTTTTCCAAACCAGCAGCTTAGTAAATCTGGCCCCAAGATACTGGTCTGTGTTCACATGCTGCAGGATTTTAATTAGTTGCATTTTCAATACTATAATTTAAAATATGAATCAACTTATAGGGAATAGGTCCTAGGCAGTAATCCATGTGACCTCTGCATTTTCCTGACCTGCCTCAACCTCAGTCGTTTCGAGTCTCTATAGAGTACAGATAAAGAGCCAAAAATAAAAAAAACAGCTGAGCTTTATGTATATTAATTTTTAATAATGTAAAATTTATGATTTCAGTTTAATATGTATTTTTGGGTGGTTTGTGGTTCTCATAATAAAACTATAAAATAAATGAAAATTTTCAGTATATTTGATTTTTTACACCGTCTTGAGGTCAAGTATAAACAGAAGAGGGTGTGCAAATATTACACCGACTGCTATGAAACATACTGTTTGTTATAATCAAGAAACAGCTATAAAAGTTTTCTGATAGCTTTGTGTTGATGTCTTATAATATATGCCAAAACATAATGGATTAGTTATGGGTCTTCAAGAACGCCCAATATTGAATTAATTTAAGAGACAAATGTTTTGAATTAATTTGCTACAATGTCCAAAATCGTATATGTACTTTTTACATATGTTCAAAGTCTCAGAATAATCAGTACAAAGAGTGAAATGTACAAAGGGAATGAAACAATTCTGTCTGTAGGAGTCACAATTAATTTAATTTATAACCATCTTTCATTGTTTACAGTGTTTTGTAAAGTTGCAACTTGCAAGAGTTAGACTTATCTCCTTATCTCTCTACTGGAATATTTTGGAAACACAATGGTCAGTTCTATATACTTTGTTATAGAAACATTTATTATGAGTATATGCTTAAAAGCTTCTATAAAGGAAATGAGTGATGTCCATACCAGCCAATAAGATTATAGTCTGTCTATACATTTTAGACCTGATTCCAGTATACAATCCATCATGCTCCTTCTCTGATTCTCTCATTGGACCTGATCCAGACTTAAGGTCGTTTTACGTAAGCAAGCGTACCAGAGACACGCACTACTAAGTACAATGCACTCCCCTGGGCACTTCCCTCTCAGGTACTCAGCTGACTTATGAGTTCAGAACCCTACCTTAACTTTTCCTTGCGTATCTCTGGTGGCACGCAATGCCTTGTTGTACATAACTGCCTAACCTATACTGTACAAATTAAATGCTTTCCTCCTCCCACAATGCTTATTTTGGGCTTGCGTAGGAATGTAACACCCTATCGTACGGAATTACGTACAATCAGAGCTACGATGAGTAACATCTGCCACGCGCATGCACAGTATGTTCTCACAGCCAGATTTATGCATGCAGCAATTAGCTGTCATTATTAAGTCTGGGTCAGGTCCTTTGACTAGCTTCTAATTAGCTCATCTTATTAACACCTCTAAGACTTCTTCCATGCTGCTCCCCTCTTCAGGAACTCTCTGTCTGACTCTATCAGACTATCCACCATCCTGCAAAGCTTCAAACGTGCATCTTTATTAATGGGATATAAAATAGTTTTCTTCAGAATAGCGCAATGTATAGAATTACCCCAAAAAATACGGAAAATTTTTTTAATACAAAAAATTAAATGGGACTAGGTGTGCACCAATAGTGGACTGTCCCTTTAAGAAAGGTGCAGCTTCAGCAATGCATTTTCTCTCCACAAGTTTATATGAAAATGAAAAGAACAGAGTTAAAATATAACATTTATTAACATGAATTAGACACCAAATAAATAAATAAGACAAAAATGAAATCAGGGATATAACTCTCTGATAAAATCAATAAACAACCGACCCCCTATGCAAAAAGGCTATAGTACCCGGCATCAGCACTGAGGATGTGTTAATGCTGATACAGTCACTGGTGGACGCAGAAGGGCCCGGGATCCGTCTGAGATGTTGCAACCAAATGAAGATCAGGAAGCCAGAGATGTCAGGAGCCAAGAGCCACGCTGGGGAGTCCGGAATCACTGATGACCCATTTCGAGGATGGAACCTCTTTCTCAAAGTCTTTTTTGCATTTATTAATGCCTACCAGCTATCCATGTCCTCATAACTTCTGCTTTACCAGGTTTTACTCCATTTTATATGGTTGGAATTTAAATTTATTCTTTGCACTTTTTCCTTTTTTGTCATTTTCTATTAACTTTTGTTATGCACTTTTACTGCATCCAGATTTACTAGAACTGCCATCAGAACGCAGAAGGAGGAGGATGCATCGGAAATCTTAAGGGGTCAGGTATTGGAAAGCCTTGCTAGTGAGGAGAGTGGCCTCCCGCCACTTGCATGGAAGGCAACGGTTACAGAGGTTCGAATCCAGTAACACAGAAACAAAGAAAGTGACAGCTGATAAGAGCCACATGGCCAATTCAGTCTGTCCATTTGTTTTTTAAAACTATACTGACCGTAGACCCTATTTACCTTCAATTTAGTTTTAGATTTAGGATATCCTTATATTTATCCCAAGCATGTTTACACTGTTGTAGTGTGTTACCTCTACCACCTCAGATGGGAGAATATTCCACTTATCTATCACCCTTTCAGTGAAGTCATTTTTCGGCACATTTCCTCTGAATCTTCCACCCTCCAGTTTATACACATGTCCTCATGTTCTGGTACACCTCTTTCTTTAATAAATGCCACAATCCTCTAGCCGGTCACAACCCTTGAAAGCTGCTATCATATCCCCCCCTCTCCTTTTTTCCTTTTGGTCATTGTTTTGTACTTTTGCTATGATATCTGTAATGTACAATCTTATGTACAATCCTGCATTCCATACGTGGGCCTTCTGCACTGGAAAACTTTAAGGTAGGGTTCTGAATGTGGAAGGCCTGTACGTGGAACGGGAGTGCAGGGGGTGTGCGATCCTGTTGCACACACAGAATTAAGGATCGCTAAAGCTAAAGAACGGAATTTAGCATTTTAGAAAACAATTACTAGAATGTGATTGGTTGCTCTCTTTTTTTTTAAACTTCTGTGAATCCCCTCTAAGAACTGAAAAAATAAAAATACTAAATAATTATAATAAAAATCTGTGTGTATTTGTGTAACTTCCAAATGTCTACTGTAGAAAGATCTGTCTATCTTTGCCACCAAAGTGTCCCACATTTTTGTTTAAAAGTTTAGGAAATCTATTTGTATACACATTGCTGCTTCCACAGAACTCAAAGCACTTTGGTTTTTTTGGAACTATCACACAATATTTAGGATTTTAAGCAGATGATTTAGATTTTGGAGTTCAAGATTCATTCTTCTGAGGACAAAGATGTAACACCAATGGGGTAGATCCAGAATAACGTACGCTTGTGCTGAACATAATTTTGCCCTTTAGTACTTACTGCACATGCGCGGCAGATGTTACACAATGTAACTCAGAACGTAGAGGGCAGTCACATAACAGCAGCGTATCAACGTTCGAAGGGGCATGCCAGCCATATGTCACCCGTATATACGCTTCAGAGGCGTTTAATTTGTACAGTATGGGCGTGCTTAGCAGTGTAAGTACGTTAGGACTATACGCACGTCTGCGGTTACGTTTGGAAAAGTTAAGGTAGGGTTTGGGAGACGTAAAACCGCCAAAATATGTACATGCAAGGGGAGTGCCTAGAGGAGCGCTTAGAAGGTACGCTACGCTATAAAACGTATTAGAAGCATAGCTCTGGATCTGGCCCAATGTTCTTGTCAGAATTCTGGTCTACTGATTGCTGATATAAAACCAAGCAGAGAAGATACAATTAGCACTAACCACAACCAGACTGAGAATAAATTATATTAAGCTGGTCATACACTAGAGCGATTTTTGGCCCGATCATCCAATTATTGGGTAATTGGGCCAATAATCGCAGTAATCAGTAGGCAGAATACATTTTTCAAATTGCAAACTCTCTGGTCCGATTATTAGATTTTTTGACATGCTTAATTGATATCAGGCGCTGAGCCAATCAGGTCACTGAATGGCTCCCTGCTCTTCTGCTAGAGCCTCCCTCTTCAGATAGGATTATCGGTTCCAGCAGGAGAGGTGCATGGCACCGATAACAAGACCTTTACCTGTTGGGAAATTGTCCCTTTTATCAGGTCACCTCCTGCCAGCTTTAAGCATGTCAAAAAAAATCAAATAATCATACTAATAAAGCGTTTCTGGTACGTTAATTTGCTGTTTCAAAAAAATATATTCTGCCCACTGACTACAGTGATAAACTCCACATGTTTGTACCTGAACTCCGTGGTGCCACCCCTTTTCCCATCACAATTCCAAGAAATAAAGACCATGGCACAAGAGGCCTAAATTAATTTTATTATTATCATTTATTATTAATTATTTATTTAATTGACTTTAACTACCTACTTTTGATAGGGGCCAAATAAGCAGAAGCATTGTAGAATAAATATATATTGACATTAAACAATCAAAGAAGAAGGACTCTTAACATGTCCCAGGCAGTCTGCTTTAGTGCTCTACTTCCACCTTGGCTCTACCCATAAAACAAGACCATCCGAGTAGAACTAATCTTCACTCAGGCCGATCCTTAAACTCGACCAAGCTCTGAAATAGCTCCATACATCGCCTTGGTTCACCCACCACCTGTGCCAAGTGTTACACTCCGTAAGAATAACACTAGCAGGGTGTAGCAGGGGTTTTTTTCTATGTGTGTTCTTTTCCCCAGCTGTCAGGAATCATCACTGAAGGTGTGTCAGGTGCTCATTGCTGATTGGGGGAGTTCCCCTTAAATAGCCTCTGTTCAGTTCCATAGTTGTCGGTTATAGCGTCTGGTTTCCTGATCGTGCTTGCTGACTGTCTGAGTGCTGTGTTTTGCTTTGCATACTCCTGATACCCTGTGTTCCTGGTGTTTTCCCCCTTGCCTTCCTGATACCATCTGTTATTGTTGTTGACCCCCTGTGTGGTGAGGTGCGCGGCGAGAGTAGTTCGCTACTTCCGCTGGCGGCCTCAGCCCCGGACAGATCCCGGTCTATCCCCACTTCCGAGTGGTGCGTGCATGTGTTTACCATCTCACATTGCTCCGTCCTGTCGGGTGAGTGTTTGATCTGCCACGTGTTGTGTGCGTTACCTGCTTTTGCCCTCAGCATTTGCCATCTTGCTCGAGTGTGTAGCCGCCAGTCTGTTGTACCACTGTGTAGTTGTTATATCCAGTGTGTTTCTACTGTGCGTGTATTCCACTGAGTGTGTGTCATCTCCAGTGTGTATCGAGCCGTGGCTTCGCTGTATATCCCAGCTTACAGTGTTAGTGTTGGTAGACTGTGTCATCTGTCTATACCTTCTGTGTGCTGTTATCCATCCGGTCAGCACAGTCCCTTGTTCCATCCTGGGACACCTAGATCTGCCTGTGTAGCAGTATCCTCTTTTGGTATACCTTCTCTGGTTAGGAGAGCAGCCTGTAACACCTTTAGTGCTAGTTCCATCCTCCTCCTATATTCCCTGTGTTTTGGGATTTATTTTGGTATACTTGTTTATTGCTCATTACCTAGGGTGTACATTCATTCTTGTCATACTGTGTATGAGGGTTCCAGTATTTGCATTAAAAACCACATTACTGTTCCTGAGCATTTCAGTGTGTGTTATTTACATGTCATATTGTATGCAAGGGTTCCTGTGAGCACTTGGGTTCCTGGTAGCACTAACCACACTGCAGTACCCCTCTGGGCCTATCACCGGGAGAACGACCTGTCAGATCAGCAGCCCAGACTATCCTCACCACTAGAGGCTCTAGTGAACACTTGGTGCTGACATAGATTCCGGGCCCCCGGTGAGAATCCCTTTGGCCGACTGTAACACCAAGTAAATATAATTAATATAATCCAACCACAAACAATGTAACTGCTTATCGCCACCAACCGGGAACTTAAAGCCTGGTTCCGCCACCATAAAACTCAAAACTCTTCTCTTAAATACTCAAAAATCCTTCCAATAAATAACGCTTGACCTACGACATAGAGGTAAATGCCATCCAGCCTATACATTTCAACTTTATTATAATGCATTGCGGGGTGAGAAATCACCTTACCACCCCGCTGCTCCAAGAAAACTTTCACCGCCCTGTTAAATTTACGATGAACACCATCCATGGCCAAGCCATTAGAAGAAAACCTCCAAACCCTTACGAGAAATTACATCTGACCAAAACCATTTAAAAGACGGTCGCCAATCTAAAGCCTGCTGAAAGTCCGCTTTAACTGCGTTCAACAATGTCAAACTAGAAACACGGCCAATATCATTCACCCCCAAATGAATGACTATTATATCTGGGCAACCATTTAAAACTATCTGAAGGGCAACCGTCTCAAGAAATGCCTCCCACAACATGCCCAGCCAGCCAAACCAAAAAATTCTAAAACCATCCACATGACAAAGTAAGGAAGCCAATGGGTGCAAACATGCCCAATACACAAACTAATGCCCTAATATCTAGACAGTTTTTACTAGCCGTTCCTGCGCTACAAGGAAAACAGTGACAATCATTAGCAATTAAATTTGCCATCTTTAACAAATCACAGAAAAAATTATAAGGTCCGATTAGGACAATGAGAGGAGTAACTAACTTCTCTAAGAGGCAACAAAGAGAGCCGTGAAATGGGTGAAAGTGAAAAACTCACAGCCTTACACGGAGTCTTTTCTATAAAGGGGAACTACTTGATGCTCCGAACGAAGTGATAAAAAATCCCTTCACACCCCCGCACACAAATGCGACAAGCAATCCATGACTAATCCGAAGATCTATCTAAAACACGGAAGGGTAAAGAGAGACAAGGGACATGCTGACTAAGGAACTACTCACATGTCAGAATAGGAAGAGGGCCTGACGTACTTCTTAAATGAACCTGAAGAACACCTGCCCAACTGTTGGATCTCGTCAGCAGAAGCCCCTCTGGCAGCAGCAGAAGACGCTGCTCGAATTCTGAACGAGTGCGTGCCATAAAACTTTGCAAAAAACTGCTCCAAACTGAAAGCATAATAGGGGGGATACGTCACTGTGAGACAGCCAGACTAGGGAGGCTGTGGGGCGTACTGTTGCAAACACGGTACCCAAACGTACGTGCCTTCACGCACCCTAGCTTGAAACCGTCTTGCGGTTGACGTGTCCGGTGCAGTATCCCCCACCTGCTGTGTGAGCTCTAACCAGAGCCCCACGTCCTTTACACAGAACCGTAAACTCGCGTTGCCATCTCTTTTGTGTCGAAATTGTTAGTTGTAAATGCGACATGCATTTCCTTTTGTCTGCGTGTAACGCTTTTTTTCCCTTCAGCTGTGATCGCGAAAATATCTACATATCTCCCTTTCTTAATTTTTTCCTTGGCTTGCGGTCTAACCCCCCCCTAGATAGAGCGGTATTCTAACAGTGGACCATTTCCACTGATGGTAACAAATTAGCTGCCACAGTACTTGCAGAACGCTTATGAGCTCGCCTTCTAAGATGCCTTTCGATTGCCCTCCCTAACCGCCTAGGATGACCATGGGAAGACTCTGACAACAATGAAGCAGAAGAAGAGTATGACAAAGATGGCATGTTATCTACATTATCCGTAAGCACCTCAAGTCCTGAACTTGGGCTTGATGGATTGGATCAGGAACCGATGGTTCTTCAGGCACCATTCTGTCCGTGGAACTCCTCCGACTACCAAGTTGCCTGGAGAGTGAGCGAGACCTGGTATCTGAGACAACATTCATGTTAGATGAGGCCACCTCTGGGGAAAATGACACGTTTCTAGAATTTGAATCTTGCGGCGGTACAGATGAGATACTACATTGCCTATTAGATGAACGTGAACAAGACCTGGAGTGAGCTGGTCTATGATCGTCCCCACTAACCAAACTGCCCGGAGGCCATTGCCAATAGGGAGCAGGAGGCATCATGCTGCCTTGCCAGTAAGGCCAACCAAAATTACCATGCTGATACCCCAAATAAGGTGTAGATGAAAAACCACCCCTTTACACTGCATATGTCGGAAATTGGGAAAATTGATTCATTGGTGGACATAGACCACTGCCTGTATAAGGTGCCCCTTGAGCCTGGCTGCACAAAATGGAGTTATGATACTGAACAGAGGTGCCCTCTCCTGATGACATCTCATTTTGCTGCCCAAAAGCTTGTGACCAACTTCTCTCAGTGGGATTAGCACCCTCAGACCCCACATAGTGTATTTGCCCAGTGGGAGCCCCTTGAACCTCACTCATACTTCCTCCACCGAGCTCCCTTTGTGCCAACTTAGCCAAGCTCTGCACATCCCTGGGACTGCTACTCACCTCTATGCCACCATCCTGGATCATCCCAGGCGCGCGCTGTGTGCTATCTTCAACTACTACGGCAGCCATTTAAGTAGCCGGTGACGTGTCTTCGGATGCCCATCTTCCTGCTGTAAAGATGGCGCCGAACCGGAAGTTCCGGCAGTGAAGTCGGAATTGCGATGACCACGCACTTCTGGTGCCTGAGATACAGCACCCGCTCCCGCCCAAAGGTCGTTAACCACCAAAACCAACCGCTCGGCAGAGGGGCTTGCACCCCTTACCGAAGCGGTACCGCCGCCCCCGCACCGGACACCCAGAATTCGGCTGAGTGTCAGGGATGTAATCGGGAGAGCCCTCCCACAGTCTGGCTGGACGAACAACCGAGCGCTTGGGACGATGTATCACAGCAGTAAGGAAAATGGAATTACAAATTTGTGCTACAATAGAAAGGAAGTAAAAGAATAGTATAGATAAAACAAATGAAAAATATATAGATTAAGTAAAAGTAGGAAAATACATTGAAGAGACAAATAAAGCAAAAAGCTTCAAAGACAGTAAAATACATTTCAACTTATTCCACACCGGCAGGATCCTGCCTTCTGAAAATTACCAGGAGAAAAGGAGACGACTTCCTGTCATCCTACAATATCATGACTTCAAAACCCCCAATCACCATTCCCAGAAAAGTGGCACCACTAATTCCAGCCCACCCAGTGGGTTTAAGAGCACTTGGGTTAAAATTAATCCTACGTTTACCTTATTGGCCCGATCACCCAATAACTGGATGATCAGGACAATAATCCCTCTAGAGTAGGGGTTCCCAACCAGTGGTACTATTACCATGTGGTGTACTCTAGCCACAGTCTGGGGGTAGTCAGGACAACTGGGCAAGCTTGTCAAGGGGCTATATTTACTAAACTGCAAAAAAGAAAAAGTGAAGATGTTGCACATAGCAACCAATCAGATTCTGGCTCTCACTTTCCTATTATATACTAGAGAATGTCAGTTAGAATCTGATTGGTTGCTATTGGCAACATCTCCACCTTTTCTTTACTGCAGTTTAGTAAATTTAGCCCAAGAGGTAGCAGCCAAACTTTTACTTCAACCAGTGTCATACCATACTCCATTCAGCCCTCTAGATACCTAACAAAGTAAAAAATGTACTTTAAAATCACTGCAAAATATGTAACGAAAAAGAAAAATGACATACAGTATATACGTGTCTACATGATCTGCAAAGTGGTACTTCCCCTGATCCCATAGTCGGTAACTGTTAGGCCCCGAAAAAAGGTTGAGAACCACTGCTCTAGTGTATGGCCAGATTATGACTACTGGAAAGTGAGTGCATGTTAAAGTTAATCAAATAGTGTGTGTGCGTCAATCACGCAGCTCAGGCACTCAGAGAAACTGAAATTGGTGATAGAAGATTTTGTAACAGTGAAAACCCTACCAAATCATTGAACCTGAACCCTATGAGGAGTTACCTAATATTTAGATTCCATTTGAAGAAAAACGAGGTGGCGAGCAATGGTCTCTCAACACTTAAATCATCAAAACTTGTTATCTCCTGATAAGACTGGTGATTGGTGGGATGATAGAGAGTCTTTGTTGTGCAACGTGCTGATAAGAGCAAGTCATTTATTTAGCAAAAAGACAACATTTCGAAGACGTGATTTACTCTGCAAAGTGTTTGGAGACGTATAGACAGGAAATTGTATACAGAACATGTTCCTCAACCAATGTATATAATTTATTTTGGCAAAGAAGATAACCCGGTGCCCATTGCTCTCAACAGTTCGGTCAGCCTTCTGCACCTGCATTTCATTTGCTCAAGTGTTATCAAAACGACATGTGTCGGTTGGCAAATGGTGTTGGTTGTTTTGACCTATAGGCTTCTGTGATGGAGAGACAGTCAGGTGGCTGGTCCACCAGGTATCAGATAAGACATATACAGTAATCCAACACATTAGAGAAAAGTTATTATTTTTTTAATTCTTCTTTCCAACATTTTTATGGAAAAGCACAGACCATTAACATAAACCAAAAACGCAAAAAAAATTAAAATCTATTCTCTTAATAGATGTTATAAAAAAATCTTTTTGTGTTGTTTGGTGTTAATGCTGAAGAGATGTGCAGTGTAATATTGTATAGATATGTACTTAATCTCTCTACACTCGCCAAGGTTGTAATAGCTAGGTCATGGCTGGCCTCTGACCCCCCTGATTTCCATGCCTGGAGGGCCTTAGTGAATGATACTGTTGGGCACGAGCGACACCTGTATACGCAGCGGAAGGCCCTACACAAATACCATAAGATATGGTCACGGTGGTGTGAATCCCCACACAGTTTAGTGTCAGAACTCTATTGAAACCTGTATATGCTCACCAGTACTAGCTTCCTGCGTCAGACCCTGGGCTGCACTGAATATATGGGATAAATCCTCATAATTAGGGGGGCCCTGTGTTACCTCCCCCTCCCCCGCTATTTTAGTTCACAGGCAACTTTTGATGGGTGTTGAGAGGTCAAGCGGACCAGGCGTTGACCTGGGTGCAGAGATGAGCGGAACGTCCGATATATGTAATGTTTAACACGGTGTGCAATGTTCAACATTCTGTTTTTGTATTCAGATGGTCAAGAGCTGGAAAATTGGTGAGCATGAACGGATGCTCCCGCAGCAGTGCCTTGGGTGGGGGTGGGATTTGTTTTGTTTTGTTTTGTTTTTATGTGTATTGTATGTCTTATAAAATCAATAAAAAGACTACTGAATTAAAAAAAAAAAAAAATGGTAAAGAGTTATATGATGTCCACTACCCTGCGTGCCTCAGGGAGGGGTTATGGTTTATGTTTTGTGCCTATGTTTTGTATTTTCTGTATTGTATGTCTTATGAAAACAATAAAAAGACTACTGAATAAAAAAAATAAATAAATAAATAAATCTTTTAAATCTACTTTCTTGATTTAAAAAACCGAAATCCACTCTGCAGAGGTTTAGCTTGTTCTATTAACCTGCATTTTTTGCACAATATGGTGGTCACTCAATGCAGTATATAGGCGAACTGGCTGGGAGCAAACGGCCTTGTCGAAATAGGACTGCTCGCAACGGGGACCCAGACTCCTATATGTTAAGGTAGGGTCCTGCTGGCAGAAAGGGGTAGATCCAGAACAACGTCCGCGAGTGAATTTATGCTAGCCGCTAGCGTAAATTCACACATTAGTACTTACGGCGCATGCACACGCCAGTTGTATCACAAACTGCGGCAGACGCCGCGCTTACCTGCTTCCTGGTTCCCTGCCGGCGTCTCTCTCCCGGCATGCGGGTGCTGTCTGTCGTCGGAGACTGTCACTGAAACAGTAACAGCCTCTTTCCATACTTACCCTCCGGCCGCGGCGTCCTCTACGTGGATACTGGCGCCAAACGCTGTGGCGCGTCGGTCCATGGGCGCTGCCATCTTCCTTGGGTCACACGCTGCCGCTCCACCAATGAGAAGTGTCCGCCTGAGTCCTCCAGCCAATAGGCGCACAGGGTGCCCTATTTAAACGCTGCTAGTTCTGTCATTCATTGCCAGAACAACTAGGTCTTCTAGGTGCCTGGTACTCCTGCATTGAGCTCCTGCTTTACTCCAGTCCTGTTGGTATCCAGTCCTGCTTGTATCCAGTCCTGCTTGGTCCAGTCCTGCTTGGTCCAGTCCTGCTTGGTCCAGTCCTGCTGACTCCAGTCCTGTCCAGTCAATTCCTGTTGAAAAACTTGACATACCCATCTATATCACTGCTGTGGATGGGAGTGGTCCTGCTGACTCTGGTCCTGCTGACTCCAGTCCTGCTAACTCCGGTCCTGCTAACTCCGGTCCTGCTGACTCCAGTCCTGCTGACTCCAGTCCTGCTGACTCCAGTCCTGCTGACTCCGGTCCTGCTAACTCCATTCCTGCCGAGAGACTCCCATCTTGCACCACTGTCTCCAGACTCCAGTCCTGCACCGCTGATTCTAGTCCTACCGTGAGACTCCATCCCCGCACCACTGATTCCCATCTCCAGTTCCATTTTTAACAAGCCCTACTCCTGGTTCACGGACTATTATTCTCCTGTATTACTGCTGGGCAGCGTTGGTCTGGATCAGGCCCTATGTATCTATTTTACAGATAGAAAGGCAGGTTAGCCACTGGTTAATAGTAGCATGCTGGGGCTTCAACATGTATATTTGCAAGATGGTTTATTGCCGTTGAAAGATGATCAGTGCTCTGTTCCACAAGAGTTGAGTTACAAGATTTCACATGTGATTCCAGCTCCAGTCTCCCTCAAAGAACATGGAGACAATTGGATATGTTACAAGGAAGCCTCGCTGACGTCAACAGCCTAGAACAGGGGTTGGTGTGTCTGCAGCTGGGAATTAGAACCCTCATTGTATTCTGGCTCTTCGGGGATCTTGCAGAGGACGGCCAAAGAGTCTGATTATTTTTCAGTGGTTAAAGGACTGTTTTGGTTACTAGCAACATCTCATCCTATATTTGCTGACACTTTTCATCTTTTAGGATTTAAAGGTTGCCGTTAAATGAAGCGTGAGTTAGAAGAGGCCTTACACAAGCCATTTTCTTCTGCAAGTGTAAACTTGGTTCCATGTTATTGCGCTCGGCGTTACGTTTATCTGTTTCCAAGGAGAAGTAAAAAGCGCACAGCAGACTGGCATTAACGTAATCCAACAAGAAGACAGTTACGGATAAAGGCTCATATTGTACCATGCAGCATCTGTGTTTGTTTTAACACTCTAATTACATTAACAAAAAGGACATTCAATAAATAGACTAATGTTTGGTTATTCTGAAGACAGAGGAAAAAATGAATCTGGTTAAGAAGATCAGTGATCCATCACTATAACACAGCGTTTATCTGCACAATTATATAATTAGCTACTGTATAATTAGACGCCTAACTAAATGTATATGTTAATGTATCGCTTCTTGTTTCAGAAGCCATCCTGAGATGCAGCTTTCCAGGTTAAAGGGCCAGATCCGATTTTACGCCTGCCACTTGCGTAAATTTGACTCTTGAGGCCGGATCCAGACCTGCGCCTGACAGGTCACTTACGTACGCAAGCCTGTTTTCACTGGAGGGCGCATGCTAATATTCCATACGACCCATTTAGTCACAAATGGGCTGTGCTTTCCTTCCAACCGCTAAAGTGGGTGGGGGGAAGCATGCAAAATGTACAGTGTGGGAGGGGGCTCCCACACTTGTGTGGATCACATTAAGGTTGCTTTATGGCAGCGTAAGCAGCCATAAATCACCCACGAGAGAGGTGAGTGACAGGGGGCGTGTTCTCCCCTCTCTCTCTTGGACGGACAGACCCCCGCGCGTACGAAAAGCGTGCAGGGGTCTGGATCTGGCACCTTGTATGCACTGCGCATGCTTGTGGCAGATGTTAGTCATCATAACTCTGATCGTACGTACCTTCCTCGTAAATACGTATGAAGGGGTGGGTCATCCTTACGGCGGCCGGAAATACGCTTTATAGACGGAGGAAGGCATTTAAATTCTACAGTATGGGCCGGGCTAGGCCGTTACGTGCGCCAATCCATTACGTACGAGCGTAGTTATGCTTGAAAGATTTAAGGAAGGGTTTGGTACTCGTAAATCAAGTAAATGATGTGCAACCGAGGGGAGTGCCTGGGGGAGTGCATAATACTTAAGATCGCATAAATACTCTACGAGATCGTACTTAAACTGCATTTGGGTCTGGATCTGGCCCAAAGTATCTAAGATCTGTTGATTGCAGCAAATTAATTTGAACCAACAAAAAACAAACAAAATCCCAAAAGTGCCAGTTTCAGAGTGTGAAAATAAGAGAAAAACAGGTGGAAAAATTGCCTCCATGCAGTCTTTAACGACCGTACGGAGTAGTTTTGGAAGAAGGGGGTCTGCTAATGCTGTCTCAGGGAGTGTTTAGGTAGAAGTGGGAGGGGGGAGGGGTTTAGATTAGCCAATGCATACCCTCCAACATGACCCATTCCATGCCGGGGAGGGTGGGGGGGGGCAGGTAGAGGCAATGTCCATGAAGAGTTTCATTCTTAAGAAGGAAACTACACACGGTAAGATAAGGTAGCCCTACGGCATTCTTAAGAGCCATAAGGTACCTAAAAACGGGGTGGGTTAGGGCTTGCACAAGTAAGTTAAGTGCGGTTCTGTCTGCACCTAACTCACTCTTAAGTGTGAATCAGGGCTATAGTGACCAGCTTAAAGTCCTGTACACTATTCCGTTCTCTAACGCGTTTCGAATGATATCGTAGTAATGTCTGTTCGCTGCAACGTACACAAAACAGTTTGATTGGAGACATATGGGTCCGCTAATACTTTCCTTAGCTCTGCAGCAGCATTAGTGGTATCCTACAGCGGACACTAGCTGCTGAGAGTTGCACATTAGCGGACCAATGCTCAATAAGGGCCAGATTTACTAAGCTGAGGGAAAGAAAAAGTGGAGATGTTGCCCACAGCAACCAATCAGATTCTAGCACTTACTTCTTTATTACATATTAAAAATTAAAATAAGTATAGAAAAGATTGAATCTAAATCGAGAGATCGTAGCATTCAAGATGTTTTGGCTAAGACAGAGATGTGTTGGATTTTCAACATGGAGACAATGCACCCCAACAGCCTTAACGCCGATTTTGAAATTAAGAGGTTTTTATGATGTTTTAATACATATTCTACATACCTCATTTTATAAGTTTTATATTTTTAATATTTTATATATTTATTATTGTATTAGTTAATAATTTTTTCTAACCAATCACAGACCTAATATGGCTACTTGGGTCTATATATATATAACTCCAGACACCCATTTCACTATAACCTTGAGAAAAATCGCCTTGGCCGGTGGTCATTGGAGTTGCCATTGACTTCTTACATCTACCTATAGCCGTTGTGGATACTGTCTGAAATTGTTGGATTAATCCCTGGGCTTTACTGTTCTTATGCTTTTACTGACGTATAATTTATATGTCACATGTCGTTTGTGAGTACTGAATTTATTTCTTATCGCCTGGACTTCAATAAAATTTATTGACCTGCACTATTGTTTGCACGCCGATTGTTCCTCTCTTCCTGCATGCACGTGTCGTTCAGTTGTAAACGAGGCAGCGACACGGAGGGATCCAGCAGAGGGAGAGACAAGCGCTACAACCAACAGGCTATAACGGGTGAAATATCCATCCTGCTCTGACATCCATATGTTGTTTGTGGCATCCATCAAATTGTAAGCTGTGTTTATGCCTATTTGATTTTTGGCTGCAGACTTATTTAAGAATTGCCGATAACGGAATAACTGAACATTGCAACTGTATACTGTCTACCTGAAATATTGGGACTTTGGCATATGAATATTTGTGTTTGCATATACTAAAGCTGGGCACACACTAGAGCGATTATCGTCACAGCGTGAGATTTTAGATAATTGTCTCAACTTTCTTGCTAGTGAGAGGTAACGATATCGGTGCCATAGACTAAGTGATAATCCGTCCGATTTAAAAAAAAAAAGTGTTGATTTTTCAGTGCTTTTCTTGGAGTGCATAAAATCTTTTGTGGCTACAAACTATGCGATAATCGTCACATGTTTTACATAAGGGGCAGATCATAGTGTGATTGACAGGATGATAAAATATCGTCATTTCCTGTGAAGACAGGGTCATAATGGTCCATATGGGTATATCCTGTAACGCACACCATACGAAGATTTGTGCAAACACAATGATGGCTAATTGCAGGTTTAGTTAGGAAAGTCGTTGAAATACATGGTCTTTTATTCAGTAATTATATAACGCCACTTGCAAAAGTACTGGTCACGTGATACAACAGGAAGGACATTCTATACATCAAGATAGACACACCCTACAGGGGTGTGGAAAGAACATAAAAATAGTTAGCTAACTTGTCAGATTATCTGTAATGGCCACACACTGAACGATTTTGCTAACGATAAACGATAATCATTTAGGAATCCCATAAGATGCGATTATCTGCTGGCGGACATTCCTAGCACCGATACTTTGTTGCTTTTTTGTATTTTTATTATTTGAGGACTGTTACTTTCTTACAACATAAGTTCAGGCTGCATCAGGAACATATAAGCGCTGTTTTTTTATACCTTCACTTCTTGATTCACATATTATAAATTGTCAGCTAGAATCAGATTGGTTGCTATGGGCAACATCTCCACTTCTCCTTTCCCGCAACTTAGTAAATCTGACCCTAAGAATGTCTCCATTCTGTTTTAATGCAGCGTCTAGGCATGGGAATTAAAAGCATTAAAATATGAAGAATATTAGAAAATATAGAAAAAGTTATTTGTTGGAAAAAGTTGCTATACTTTTGAAGTATTGGTAAAATGAAAATCAATGTGTCTTTAGCCATCCAACACTTGCAATTTTAGGTTTTTTGCAAGCTGATATGTTTCTTTGGTTAGACTTTAAAAGGATCTCATTTTCTAATGCAGGTTAAGCATTTCTTGTGCTTTCAGCAATGTTGGTAGAAAATGAAATCCTTCTATCTGTGGACTTTAATCAGAGAGCATCTGCATGATATCCGATATCTGTGAGAAGATCATCATTTTTTTTATTAGCCTGGACTTGCCAAACAAAGATGTATTATGATGTTTGCGATCATCAAAGTCCTAATTTCCTAAAGTCCTAAAATTCTTCATAGTGCAGCAATGTGATATGAGAAATGCCTCCATATTTTTAAAAGTAAAAAAAAAAAAAAAGTATATTAAGGATCTGTGAGAAAAACAACCCAGGTCTAGAGGCACTGATTGTTTAATACTTAAAATGACAGAAGTGGTTAAAATCCTCTAAAGGTGTTTAGCAGTAAACTACACAGCTTGCAAAGAGCATTGATTACAATAAATATTTGTCTGGTTTATTGTCAAAAGGGCAGATCCAGACCCGCGCACACATTACGTGTGTGCGAGGGCGGTTACACTCCTTGCTAAGAAAATCTTACTGCAGAAAATGGGACATCCGAGAGTTCCTTTTCGGATGTCCCATTTTTTGAATACTTACCTTTTTCTACTTTTTTTTAATGAATGGGTGAGTATGCCGTTCGGCATACTTCACCCATTCATTTTCGCAATGCGCGATATCCCTCCGCTGCACCAGGGACAGATGAGTAAATTATTTGTGCGGGGTAGGGAGGGTAAGGCTCTGGCTGTAGGGGAGGGAGGGTTAGGGTTCTTGCTGTAGGGGTAGGGAGGGTTAGGGTCAGGCTGTAGGGGTTGGGAGGGTTAGGGTCAGGCTGTGGGAGATGGTGGGTTAGGGTCAGGCTGCAATTAAGGGAGGGTTAAGGTCAGGCAACCAGGAAGGGAGGGTTAGGGTCAGGCTGTAGGGGTAGGGAGGGTTAGGGTCAGGATGTAGGGGTAGGGAGGGTTAGGGTCAGGATGCAATTAAGGGAGGGTTAAGGTCAGGCTGCCAGGAAAGGAGGGTTAGGGTTAAGGTAGTGAGAGGGGTGGGTTAGGGTAAGAATTAGGGAATGGAGTGGGGGACTATTTTTTTTACTACCTTTTGCACTACGGAGCTTTCGGTGCTCCGTGGATCGATTGCTATGCCTCTTCAAGGCATATACAAACAAAATCTCAGCCACTTCGCAGCTGACTGGGAGGAATCTGATTTTTCGAAAATCAGATTTTCTATGCGGGGCCTCACACCCATGCGAGGGTTTGTAAGGGGATAAGGGGATGCATAGCGGGGTGTGCACGCCCCCTGCTTCCGGTAGTAAATCTGGACACATACATGTCCAGATTCCTACCTTAAATATTACGACTAGGTTGTAACAGGGCTTCCCCACCCCGACCCTTAATTTACATGGCTATCTCCGCCTCTATAGCGGAGATACGACCATCGTAAATTAGGTGTCTGCCCCTTTTGCGTACCGGCTGGCGTATGTAACAAAGTTCCCCTGCTGTACCTAGTTGTGGATCTACCCCAAAGAGGTTAAGTAACAGTACCTTAACACATGAATGGTAAAATACTTTTAAATATAGCCTAGTCGCAACCCAAATACATAATTAGTGTCAAATAAAAAAGGATAATTGGTTAAATACATAAGAACACTTGGACCATCTAGTCTGCCCTTTCCTCCCAAACAACCTATGAAACAACCTTTCCTCAAAGCCACCACCCTCCAGCTGTTATACAGAGAACACGTGCCACTCACCCCCCTGGAACCACACATACACTAGGGTTAATTTTGTTAGTTAACCTACTAGTATGTTTTTTGTCATGTGGGAGGACACCAAAGCAAACCCATGTAGACACAGGAAGAATATACAAACTCCACACAGAGAAGACCTGGTCCAGGAATTGAACCTCAGCGCTATGAGGCAGAAGTGCTACGCACTGAGCCACCTTGCAGCCCATGGCTGGAGATCAAAGGCCGTATTCAGAGATCCGTTTTTGCAGGGAGTTCCGTACGTATTTTTGGGATCGGATGAACGCATGCGCATTAACTAAATTAACACTATCTACATTGATTTTACGCATGGAAGTCCATTAGGCACAGACTTGGGAACATACGTACGGAGGGGCGTGGTTGTAATACATACGGGAAAGTGTGTGTGGGGGGGAATTTAATGACCGTTTGAGCGCATGGTGAGGGCACGGTTGGATAGATATGCACGTACAGAAGTATTATGCACGTAAAATCCAACTAAAAGATCAGAGTGCTTGAGTGACTCGTAAGTCTCCAACAACCCATCTGTGTGAGGGTAGTGTCAGGGGTGTTGCCTTGCAACGTCTGTGCGTACAATTGCGAACCTTTCAATGATGGATCTCTGAATACGGCCCCAATAAAGGACTAAGGTTTCACTACTATAGCGTATGTACTATAGAGCACATCTCACGCTGTCCCTCGGTCGGAAACACTTCCATTATGGAAAATGCGGTGTGTGGGCACGTGCTCACGCAATACGTTCCTTGAAGACTGGATCCAGTACATTCTCCCTTAACTTCTCTGTCTGTGGAAATGTAAAATGGTGGCAGCTTTGGGCCAGATGTCGCCAGTTTTGGAATGCTGTTAATATGTGCACTAAAGAGTAATTCGCACAATCTAGACTTCATGCACTGAGTCTCGATCCAGAATTAATCATTTATTATAATTCCACTTAATAATTCAGGACCTGATCCAGACCTCTGTACATGGATCTGAAAGTCCTCACGCAAGAGGGGAGAGAACTTCCAGGTCACTCTCCTCTCTCTTACGGTCTTTGGACGACATAAGCGCCCATAAGCCTACCTTAAATTCTCTGCACGGATCTGCGTCTGTCCGAACGCAGATCTGTGCGGTAGTGCTTACCGCCGCCTACTCTCCTTTATCTGCATGCCACTCTGCTGGGCGGGTATTAGACATGTGGATGTCCTAAAATGCCCCGCTGCACAGAACTCCTAGCGTATTAAATGAAGTACCGCACGCAAGGTGATCCATTGCAGGACATCTGCAGAAGTCAGGTTACCAGTGGAGATCCGGATTAGGGGCCATATTGACACCTAAGCTTCTGCTTCTTAGCTGCGGTGTTTGCCAAAATGACCTTCTACACATGCGTAGGTCATTTAAAGAGATTAGTTGTTTAGTTAGAAAGAGGCGGGCTTAAGACGCCTCGGAGAGTGATTAGGTAGAAGTGGGAGGGATTTAGATTAGCCGGGGAGGTCAGGGGGGAGAGGCATTGTCCATGTGTAGAAGGAAATTACACATGGTTAAATAAGGTAGCCCTATGGCACTCGTAAGTGCTATAATGTACCTAAAAATTGTTATGGGCAGGATGGGTGAGTTAGGTGTGGATCTGTCCGCACCTAACTCACTCGTACCTATGAATACGGCCCTAGGTCCTTAATCATTTACCTCTAACGGGCTAATTTACATCTAATAGGTTATTTTTGGAAAGTACCCGGACAAGGGAAAAAAGAGGAAGGTTAAGTATGGAAATATTCCTTGAACATTTCTATTTCCTTTTCAGAAAAAAATTGCACAGAAACTCTATTGGAAAAGAAAAAAAAAAGGGTGAGGACTTTTTTTTAATTGCTGGGAAGGTTTTATAACTACTTTAGATGTGGTATATCCTGAGATAATAAGCCAATTATAACCAAACAGCTAAATTCTGAATAAGGGTATAACAGATCATATACAGTGCATCCGGAAAGTATTCACAGCGCTTCACTTTTTCCACATGTTGTTATGTTACAGCCTTATTCCAAAATGGAATAAATTCATTTATTACCTCAAAATTCTACACACAATACCCCATAATGACAACGTGAAAAAAAAATTTGGGAGATTTTTGCAAAATGTATAAAAAAAAAAAGATATCACATGTACATTGTCACGGTCTGCGGCAGCAATCGCCGCGCTTAACTGACCACAGGCCGTCTGTCAGCGGCTTCCCCACGATGTGCCGCTCTCCAGAGGTGCCACTTCTAGTGGTGGCAGCCTCCTGCAAAGTCTCCATTAAGCACGTGTGCTTGTGTCTGGGATTAGGCATCTGTTCCATTACCTCCCTAGTGCATGGGCGTCGCCATCTTGCCTCCTGTCAGGTGATTCTCAGCAGCCTCTCATATGCTCCTCTGCAGCACACGATTCCTCCAGTCAATCTGTACACTGGGGGCACTATTTAAACTCTGTGCACAGTCAATGCTGTGCCCAGAACAACTTGGTCTTTAAGGTGCCTAGCTATCTTGCTTCCTGATCTGCCTGCTACATTCCAGTCAAGCCTGCCTAGCATCTGGTTCAAGCCTGCTGTTGCTACCTAGTCAAACTTGCCTAGCATCAAGTTCAAGTCTGCTGTTGCCATACAGTTCAGCCTGCCGTTGCTATACAGTTCAGTCTGCCGTTGCTACCCAGTCAAGCCTGCTGTTGCTATACAGTTCAAGTCTGCCGTTGCTACCCAGTCAAGCCTGCTGTTGCTATACAGTTCAGCCTGCCATTGCTACCCAGTCAAGCCTGCTGTTGCTGTAAAATTCAGTCTGCCGTTGCTACCCAGTTAAGCCTGCTGTTGCTATACAGTTCAAATCTGCTGTTGCTACCCAGTCAAGCCTGCTGTTGCTATATAGTTCAAGCCTGCCATTGCTACCCAATCAAGCCCGCTGTTGCTATACAGTTCTATCCTGGTCCTGCTATCCTGGTTCTGCAGTCCGGTCCAGCAGTCCTGCATTTCTGTCCGGTCCAGCAGCTCTGCACTCCAGTCCAGTCAAGTCTTCTGCACTCCAGTCGGTTCAAGTCTTCTGCACACCAGTCCGGTCAAGTCTTCTGCACTCCAGGTCTTAATCGTGAGACTGTTCTTGTCATGTGTGCCAAACTGGCATAGTCTTATTCCTGAGACTGTTCTATCCCTGCTAATTTATTCTCATGTCTGTTCATGCACCAATCATTTATTAAACGAGCTTCCTTTCACTCCTGCTCATCTTCCCTCGGAACCTGGGACAGGTCCCACAATACCTCACAGTTCATGACATACATAAGTATTCACAGCCTTTGCTTAATACTTTGTTGATGCACCTTTGGCAGCAATTACAGCCTCAAGTCTTTTTGAATATGATGCCACAAGCTTGGCACACCTATCTTTGGGCATTTTTGCCCATTCCTCTTTGCAGCATCTCTAAAGCGCCATCGGTTTGGATGGGAAGCGTTGGTGCACAGCCATTTTCAGATCTCTCAAGAGATGTTCAATCGGATTCAAGTGTGGGCTCAGACTGGGTCACTCAAGGACATTCAGAGTTGTCCTGATACCACTCGTTTGATATCTTAAACAATGTAGATGGTCTGATAACACAAGCGCGCCACAGACTCCTGACAGCCAAACCTTATAACCGGGGGATGTCTCAAAATCTCCCCAAAAAATTGTAATAAAAAAACGAGTATGGGAGGAAACAAGGTTAAGGCGCTGGGGTCTTCTAAAGAGGGGAGTGCCAGTAGGACATGTGGATAATGATAAAATTCAATGTACACGTATAGATATCCAATGTACCAAAACCACATAAAATATTAACTGGTCTAAAACAATAAAAATCTACGGCAAAGATGTGAAACAGTCCCATAGGCTTCTTAGCAGAGAGGTCCGTGATATGGATGTCAGCAAAGCAATCTGAATCCTTCTTTCTCAGTAACGATGGACATATGAAATAAAAACAAATAACATTTATTAAATCAAAGGTTCTAAAAGTACATAACACAAAAAAGAACCAATCGTCCTACCAGGGAGGATGGAAACCTGGACTGGTAACTGCTGTCGCAAGATGAAAAAAACCCGGGTATGGCGTGCATGTGCAGTCTGGCTAACGGGTCCCCTGTAGTGACGTGGTAATCAGTCAGGAACTGGCCAGCTACAAATACATACAGGGTCCAATGCAATTTACCACGGAAACAGGGAAAAGCTCACTGTGCGCTTTTCCGCATCTATTACAGTAGGCAAAATGCGCGGATTTTAATGCCACAAAATAAATTAGCTGGATTAGCTTTGCACTGCAAATAACGCAGTGTGCGAAGCTAATTGAATCGGGCCCACAGAGTACTTAACTGCTCCTAAATACTTTTGTGCCACATAGACTTCTGAATGGGCTGAAATGAGTCATGATCACATGAGCATTCACAAATTAGGATTGCAACTCATAGAAGTTATAGGAAGATTGGAAGCTTTAAATATTTGTAGCTAAGGACCAGATTTTTACTACCGCTGCAGTCTGAGCTTCGATTGTCCCCTCGTTTTTACGGTAGTTACGCTACCAGGACCCTAACTTAACAATCACACACCATCTCAACATAAAACATTAGCTTAATTTGGGAATCTTGTTGGTCATGCCTGGCCAATCTTAGGCTCTCCAGGTGTTGTGAAACTACAACTCCCAGCATAGGCAAAGCTGATCCATGACACAGAATGCTGGAAGTTGTAGTTCCATAACACCTGGAGATCCACAATTTGGTCATTCCCTAATGTAGGTAGTTCACTACTGGAGGGCTTCAATAAAGTCATAAAACTACAAATCTCAAAAGGCTCTAACAGCACTGGTATGTTGGGATGTAGTTTTATCTCACACTGTTTAGCCTTATTCCAAGTATCATTAGGACGGCTTTCTCTATCAGTAACTATAAGAAGATTGTTGCCACATAATAAAGCTTCTGCAGGCCATACAGAGCGTTACAGCTCAGGTCCCAGATCAGTGATCACCTCCTCCACTCGCCGCCGCTCTCCTATCACCCTCCACCTCCTCCCCCCAGCAGTCACCACGTGACGTGACGTGAATTGACGCGCCGCGCACGTTACGTTCCAGGGTGAAAGTCACGTGACGTCACATCCCGGCTTCGCCAATCACTGCCGGCCGCACAGCTTCGAGTCAGGCCAGGTAATGGAGGCACACTCTCTGCTATATATATGTGTGTGCTATAACTAAGCAATGGCTGGATATATAGATATATGTGTGTGTGATATATAGTCTATGGTTGAATGTGTGTATGTTCGTGTGTGATATATAACCTATGGCTGGATGTGTGTGTGAGATACATATCCTGTGGGTAGATGTGTGTGTGATATAGGTTATAGCTGGATGTGTATGATATGTGATCATTTACTGCATATGTCACTGATAGGTTTTTCTCTCTGGTTCTGTGCTGCTAGGAGCTCTGCAATGTAAAACACACACACACACACACACACACACACACACACACACACACACACACACACACACACCTGTACATGTTCCCTGTTTGTAATGCCTGTCATTGCTATGAGCTATAGTATCATTGCCTCCATGTGCAAGTAGGAGTTCTACAATGTACTCTATAAACACATTTGTCCCATGTGTAATGGTAATCATTGTGATGTGCTATAATGTTACTTTCCCCTTGTGCTAGTAGGAGCTCTGCCCTCTTATATATTCATGCACCCCTGTACATGTTCCCTGTTTGTAATACATTGTCATTGTTATCTACTCTAATGGTACAGTCTCTCTCTGTGCTAGTAGGAGATCTGCAATGTACTAAATACAACTATATGCACACGTGTCCCTTGTGTGTCTTACATGTTATTCTTATGTTCTGCTCATGTTAATGTTATGTGCTATAATGTTACTGTTCTCTTGTGCTGGCAGGAGCTATGCAATGTACTATATATACATACCCTTTTGTACATGTTTTACGCATGCACGCCTTGGAACATGCACCTTATGTAATGCATGACACTATAACTCTATGATACTACTTTACTGTACAGACTGCCACACCACCCTGGTCTATACCAGTCATACTTATACCAATCATCATTATACAAATCATTCAGTTTAAATGCAAAACAGGTTTAGTGATCCATATGGCCTGCATATGGAAATCTAAACGCTATGGGTTATAGCCATTTTATGGTGAACCTTCGAGAAAATGATGTGGATCCAGTGACAGGAGTAAACACTCCAGCGATTGAACAATCTCTGGATGGCAAAGTACGCACGTTGAAGAAAATGACAGGCGTTCCTAATGAGCTGTTTTAATCCCAACTTGATCACATGTGCTGGAAAGTGCTAAGAAAACATGCAGAAGATTTTCTGGGCATTTATGAATGACATACAGTGTGTATATCGTTAAATCATTTAAAAATAAATAATTTTCTATTGATTTGTTACTAAAATGAAATTTGTATGTCCTATATTATAAAATTAAATATGATGCACCGTTGTTCATGCAAATGTTGTAGTAGACAACTCTATAGAAGTACCAACTCTACAATCTCTTCCTGTTTAGTATGAGCGCTACAATGGAACACACACACACTCTCTTCCCATATGTCATTCATGTAACTGTTATGGGCTATAACGTTACTCTGTGTTCCTGTGTCAAGAGCTCTGCAATGTACTATAGATATACCACCCTCTCCTGAGTTCAATGAAAACATGATTATTTATAATCAAATAAATAAGAATAATTAATGAAAAAGCGTATATGAAACGTAAGTTCCTCCTTGTACTCACGATATCCGCGTTGATGACAGAGAACCCTACCCTATGATTTTCTTTCTTGTGGACTTAGAGTTTTTTGTGTTATACGTATTTATATAACCTCATTTTCGCTATTGCACATCATAGCACTATTCCAACACTGTACATACTTGTTTATACAAATATGCTGACTGGCTGATGTGAAATATTGTTGGAGAAACGTTTTCTGCTTTTCAGTGTGCATCTATCTCATCACTATAGTGACCTGGCAGTATTTTGTTCCAGCCCATGTCAACACTACATTGCTGATAAATAGGACTTCTGAGTTATATTCAAACACGATTCAACTGTTACAATAGCAAAGGTGAAATTTGCTATAAAAGGAATTGTAGTTAAACTAAAACGGCGATTTATAAGCTATGTGTGGATGTATTTTAATACAGTCTAACATGTTAAGTTTTTTTTGTTTGTTTCTAGCTTAGAAGAAAATGTCCAAGGTATCTGACATGTATGATGTGACCTGGGAAGGTAAGTCACAAATGACTGTTAAAAATATCTATAGAAACTTATTTTTTTCTGTAGAAAAAAATTAAGTACATATAAAGTTTAAACAATGTTTTATAATTTAACCAAAACCACCTGCTTCTTTTACCTATGCCCAGCTTCTTTCTGTGTTATACTGCTTTCAGCTGTGTGGGACCCTTAAAACACTTCAGGGCAGACCCAGGAAATTTGGGTCCCGGGTACGCCATAACCGTTTAGAGGGTTGCGCGCAGCTCTGAAAGAGAGTTTTGTTTGCTATAACAATAGTAAATCCCTCCAATCAGGTGTGTCAGGTAAGATCGGGGTTGAAAAATCCAGGTGGCACCTTACACACTACCATTGTTCCGTGGTCGGACACGGGAAAACCCCTTCTCTTTTCCTGGATCATTAGATACCTGTACCTTTCACATCACCACCAAAGCTGTATTATTGGAGCCTTGACCCGGATTTATAGTGGGGATGTAAAAGGGGTATTAGTGTCATTGGGTTGGATCCAGAGTTAAGTGCTTGAACTTAAGTTATTCCTGGGCTAAACCATGTTGATTTCAGGGGGAGTCAAGTTAATGGTATTCTTTGCATGCAGGGATATATCTTTGAATTGCTTACTGCACACAGATACTGACCAGCTTTACTATCACACTGTTATTTAGACTTGGGATAGGAAACATCACATCTCATCTCTAATACCCCGTTCACACTAAGCCAAAAACCCGGGATATTGCAGGAGCAATCCCAAACACACCTGCCGCGACCCGGGAATCAGACACGGGTTTTAACAAGGGTTATTCCCATGTCTGACCCGTGTCGCCGGCATATAGGAAACATCTCATCTCTAATACCCCGTTCACACTAAGCCAAAAGCCCGGGATATTGCAGGAGCAATCCCAAACACACCTGCCGCGACCCGGGAATCAGACACGGGTTTTAACAAGGGAAGGGTTCATGTCTGACCCGTGTCGCCGGCAGTGTGAACGGTGCGACCCGGGTTTTTTAAACCCGGGTCGCACTGAAAGAAGCTGATTGGGTCAAAAAAGCCCCAATTAGCATTGTTGCTTACAAAAAAAAAACACTTAATTAAAAAAAAAAGTTATAAATAAATAAAAACAATAAATTAATAAAAAAAACACTTAAAAAATATTAAACAGAACTTACCTGTCCTGCGACGCGGCTGACTGCAAGTCCGGCCGTAATGGAGGTCCAAGACTTCATTCAGGCATCGCGTGAATGAAGTCCTGCGAGGACCCAGAGAATCATCGCGGGACTTGCAGGAGAGGTGAGTAGCGTAGTATTGTATACCCCATTCTAGTCTATAGTCTATACTATTCTATACCCTATTCTATTGTATAGAATAGAGTATGAAATAGTATAGACTATAGAATAGAATGGGGTATACAATAGTTTAACAGCATAGAACCGAAGAATCCCG
>WWET01001030.1:391782-409344 GCA_011038615.1 Limnodynastes dumerilii
GCAGGAATGTGGCCGCTGATCTCTGCTGATTGGAGGTCTAGATAGTGCCATTTTGTCACCTGAGCCAATGAGTGCTTTACTACATATGTCAACGTTGAGCCAAAGTTTTATTATTTTTTTTAAATGATGAAATATGGTAAAACTTACTCTGTACCATTTAATTTCTCTTCTGATATGCTAAGTGTTTTAGACTGTTTCCTCCGTTAAGGACTAGTCTGTTTTTAATGTCGGTCATTAATCTGTGCCCACTCTTTTGTTTGAAGTCTTGTCTACAAGAATTACGAAGGCAGTTTCCTGGCAGTCACCGGGTAAAGAAACTGGCTGGCATGAGGTTTGAGGCGATGGAAAGGTAAAATAAATTGATAACATACATGTTGCAGATGTTGCTTATATAAAAATGTAGGTTTTTTTTTTAATTACACACGGGCATTTCTCTAGCTGTGTAATTAGCTTGATTGGATGTTGCTGAAATGTATTCTCTGATCGGGAATTCTGCAAACAAAAAAAAGAATTGAACGACATGTTGAAAAATAAATGTATTTCAATGGGGAACACATGCATAGAGGTAGATGGGTATTTGTTATTTAATTCGATTTAACTCTGTTTTATCTTTTTTTTTTCTTCCCTTTTTTTTGTGATTGTAGAATAGACCTTTAATCCTCCTTAATATTCAAGAATATAAATGGTTTTGTCTGGTGGATTTAAAGGCAAATTTAAAAAAAAGTATTGTTACCTCTGTATAAACATTAGAATTCATAGGGGCAGATTGATATGGCATATTGTGTGAATCTGTATTATCTCGGATCCCATAAAGGTGCAGGATAAAATCTGCGATGTTCAGCTGCTGTAATAGACGAATATATGCGCACTTCACACCTAATCCCGTCATCGCACTCAGTGGAATCTGCCTCATGGTGTCCTAGTATTATTGCTGATATAGAGGGTGACCACTGTAGTGGAGCTTACATCCCTGGTGACGGGCTGTTTTTTTACACATTTTTATACTTTCCCTGTGTTTTTACTGACTAATTCAGATTTAGAATCCACAGCAAAACAAACAAACAAAAACAAAAAACCCTAGAAAGTGATGACAGATAAGAGCCACACGGCCCATCTAATCTGCACTATTGATTATCTAAAACTGTACTGATTTTAGACCCTATTTTCAATTTAGTTTGGGATTTATGATATCCTTCTACTTATCCCAAGCATGTTTATACTGTTCTACTGTGTTAGCTTCAACCACCTCGTATGGGAGGCTATTCCACTTAAACCCCTTGAATTTTTTTTTATTTTACACTCAGAGATGTGAGGGAGAAATAAGGTCATTTGGTCATCTGCTTGTTTGACCAGCAACATATAGCTGTAAATGATTGGTTAAAATACAAATACATCTGGATGCCGTATCTCCCTATTACCATGCCCAGGTATACAGCATGGGGCAGATTCAAACCTATGGTCGCTGTCATTTTTTTTTCAATAGAGCCGCTTATATGAATAGACATACCGAATACTTTTTAGGGCATCTTGGATCTGATTCAGAGATAAGAAATAAGAACTGAAAGTTACACCTGGGCTAAACCATGTTGATTTCAGGGGAGTCAAATTTAATTTGTTGCAACAGTATTATAGTTAAAAGGTGATTTTCCCAGCTCAAGTCTAATTAGCAGTTTAAAAGTGAAGCTGATCAGGTATCTGTGTGCAATAAGTAAAAGCAAAGCATTCTCCCTGCATGCATAGAATAAAATTAACTTGACTTCCCCTGAAATCAACATGGTTTAGCCCAGGTGTAAGTTTAAGTTCTTATTTTCAGCCTCTGAATCAGGCCCCTTGTGTACATTTATTATTAATGTACATTTTATTTGGGGAAAGCTGTTTATACAGTGTTATTATAGGTATTCTCAGTTTTAGATATATTATAATTTTATGTAATAAAGATATGTTTACAGTAATTATAGAGCTATCTTTTTGTCTATAGTTGTCTTGTTGATGGGAGTGGGTTCTCTCCCAGTGATAGCAGCTCACTAACGGTGGCATTATTAGTATAAAACCATTTAGCGCCATTGAGATTGTTCTTTTACTGTTTTAAATAAACAACTGGGCAGACTGGATGGGCCATGTGGCTCTTATCTACCGTCACTTTCTATGTTTCTATGTAAGACCCGGATCCAGGAATTTCCCCGGTCTACCCTGCAGCGTTTTAAAGGGTCAGAGAATCTTTTGGGGGGTTTTTATTTTTTCGTTTACCGCAAATCACCCGGGTTGAAAATCCCAGGTTATTGCAGGGCGGTGATGTGAAAACAGTATAAATTACAGTTTAATAATTACACCGTTCAGTATTTGTGATCAGACAGTGCCTGCATGCAATCGTTTTCTATTTATTTGCACCTCTCACTTGCACCTTTTTTGTATGGTTACTTCTATCTCTGGATCAGCTCCTACAAGTGCAAACTATGTATGTGATTAAAATACTTAGTAATAGATCATTAAAAATACTCGCACTGATGATAAGTGTGTAGATATAATTGTGTTAATAACACTTAGACTAGATCATATCATTTCTCACATTGGTGCAGCTAAGTACCACCTATTATTATAGACTCAAGACAAAAACACAAGAAAAGTTTTTTTGTTGTGGACTTATTGGTGCGCACTCTATCTCCAGTGACTTTAGTTAGGTTAGTGTATTTAATAGAACATAAGTTTTATTAGGTATGCATTAAAAGAGCGAATGTTTAAAACAAGTGAAAGGGGTAAGGGAAAGAATTTAAAATCAAAGAGTTTAAAATCAACAATAACTTGTCTGTTTCTGTGTCAATAACGTATTACACTGCAGCCTGTTTTGTAAAGAAAATTACACCTAGTGGAGTTAGGAATAGGAACAATATATTTATGAGAAAACAAATCTAATAATCTGTTTTTCAAGCAATAACCAAATGTCCGTTAATCTATTCACAGTTCTTAGAGTTATTACACAACAACAAAAAAACTTTTCTTGTGTTTTTGTCTTGATTAAAATACTTGTCAAGAAATGGTTTGGTTCCAAATAGATTTAGTGAAAGGGAATAAGATATAGGTTTGTTGCAAAAATTATTTTCTAGATTTGTTTTACTGCACAAAAAAATAACATAAATGTAGACATATGAATGAATAATTGTCTTCCCTTTGTGTTTTTCTGCACTTAGTAACTTAAAACAGTAGATTTAGTAGCGATATAAGGTGCACTGTGCAGTGTTATGACAAAATGAAAGGTTTATAAGGCGTCTTCTGGGAAGCTTAATTTTTCCTTTTTTTTTTTTTTGTGCTGATTCGTTGGGTTTGTTTAGCTCTATGTATATTTTCTGGGACTCGTTTTCCATAAGCGGTTTTCTCTTTCCTTTTTGGATCAGGTACGATGATGCTCTCCAGATCTATGACAGGATATTACAAGAAGATCCAACTAACACAGTAAGTCAAATATTGTGAGTGTAATAGGTAATTTGAGAGAAGCTGTCTGAGAGCGTGCTTTTGGCTAGCAAAATATTGCTTCAAATCATTCTCGCTCTCCCACAGGGAAATCTATTTCTTTAAATTATTTTTATTTTTTGTAAGAACTTGGACATATTGTTTTGCCTGCGTTCTAAATACCAGAAGAGTACAAAAATTAATAACATAACAAGTTTTTTTTTATTTTATAAGAGACTATAGTGTCTGGAGTTTTTAAAAGGGAAAGTCTGTGTTTCCTGCGCTATCTGTACATTATTGTATGCACAGACCAGATTTCTATTAAATGAGGTTGAGTTTAAAAAAAGTTTTTGCTAGTTTAAAATGTCTATTCACATATGGCCGAACTAAAGAACTGATTTTTTTGTGTGTGTGTTCTGATCTCCACGGTAAAGATTTACTAAGGTGCTTGTTTGGAAAAGTAGAGATGTTGCCCATAGCAACCAATGAGATTCTAGCTGACATTCTCTAGTATGGAATAGTGATTGGTTGCTATGGGCAACATCTTCACTTTTTCAAAGCCGCCACTTAGTAAATCTGGCCCCATGCATGTTTTATCTCACCTTGTACAGTACAGACAGTGTGACTTTAGACTATACTATATTATATTTTTTCTTCCATTGGCTTGCGTTTTAGCTATGTAATGGATTTTACTCTATCACAGGGCATTTAAATATGTCCCATTAATATTGTCCCAAACCTGACACCCATTTTTACATAGTGAGCATGAGGTAGTGGGAGAAAATCAGCAGAAGCAAGGCAGCGCCACCCAGGGGAACTGCTTGGCAAGTTCATCCCTTCTCCTCCCTTAATAAATGGAATAAGATTTTATTTTTCCATTTGGAGAATACTCAATACTAAAGCCTTAATTTGACTGATCTTTTTTGTCATCCTTTATTTGATTGTTTTGTTAAAGCATATTATAATTTACTAAATGTTCTACACAGAAGTGGACTTGTGTTCTAGAGAAATACGAATCTAGCTTGTGTTAGTCAATGGCTGTTCTACACTACATTATCTGCCACACTCCAGATGGCGTAGGACTACAAATCCCAACATATTCCAATAGCATAGACATAGTGAATACCTGGCAAAGCATGATGGAAGCTGTAGTTTCCCAACACCAGGACAGCTGCAGTCTAGGTGCTCTAGAAAATGAGAGCTAGACTATGATTGGTTGCTATGGCCATTATAACATCACCATTTTTATAAAGTTTGTTTAACCAACTTTTTTTTTTTTTATGAAGCTTTATTAAGTTTAAAATACGCAAAAAAAAATCCATCTCTGTGCCCAAACCTTTCAAAATATAGTTATATCAAAAAATAAAAATCTAGATTTAATAAACTTAAATGAAAATTGCCTTAATAAATCTTTATTTTTTGCTATTTGTTTTGTTGATTTGGAAGACAATTATTTTTTGGTTTTTTTTTGTTTGTTTAAATTAAATCTAGATTTTTATTTTTATTTATATTTTAAAGGGCTTTGGTACAGTCCATTTCATTTTAAAATATGTTAGATATTTATTGGCCAGTGGTATTTAATATCCCAGGCGCCATTTTTTTTCTGGATCTTTTATCTTTTGTCTTTCTGGGTACACACTGGGCCTTTTCAGCAGATAATCTTTACAATCACATAATCAAAAGACCGTTTTAACAGATATCAAAGATGCTCAAAAACCTTTTGAAACAGTCTGATCTTTTGTTTTGATCTTCTTCTTTTTGCATGTGTTGTGTGTATTAGGAGATCTTTGTACAGTACACACTGGTAAGATATCTGCTGAAACAGTCTTTTGATTGTGTGAGTGGAAAGATTATGGCCATGCATTATTGATCCCAGCAGGGGGTGTACCGATAGCTGATTGGCCTCCCTTAATTATCAGGCGCTAGTGCCCGATTTAAATCAAACATGCCAAAAGACAAAGTAATCGGAGCGTTTCTGGTGCGTTTCTCTGGCGTTTTAAAAATTGATCTTGTCCACTAACTAGAGCCATTATTTGCCCAATCACCCAATAACTGGATGATCGGGACGATAATCGCTTCAGTGTATGGCCAGCTTAAGGCATAAAAATATACAAAACACATGCAACACATATTAAAGGTCCATTTTGCTGGGTTGTAAATTGGTTTTAATGATCTGTATAACTCATAAAATGGGTGCAGGACAGATCAGAGATCACCCGGATTATCAGCCAGTGTGTAGCCACTGTACAATGTCCATGGTTATCAGATTGTTATGTCAAGAATCTGAGCACATAATATAGATCAGGCCTCCAGATGTTGTGAAACTACGACTCCCAGCATGCTTTGTCAGGTACTACTTCACCTAGAATACTGTGTTCAGTTCTGGAGGCCGTATATCCAGAAAGACATAAATACATTAGAGACTGTGCAAAGAAGAGCAACTAAAATGGTCAATGGCCTGTGTCACACAACACACCAAGAAAGGCTAGAGGAACTAAACATGTATAGCTTGGAGCAGAGAAGGGAGAGGGGGGACATGATAGCAGCTTTCACATATATCAAGGGTTGTGACTGGCTAGAGGAGGGGGCATTTTTCAAAGGAAGAGGTGTAATAGAGCACGAGGGCATGAATATAAACTGGAGGGCGGTAGATTCAGAGGAAATGTGTGGAAAAATGACTGCACTGAAAGGGTGATAGATAAGTGGAATATTCTCCCATCTGAGGTGGTTGAGGTAATACAGTAGAACAGTGTAAACATGCTTGGGATAAATATAAGGAGATCCTAAATCTCAAACTAAGTTAAAGGTAAATAGGGTGTAGGGTCAGTATAGTTTTAAATTAACATCTGGGCAGACTGGATGGGCCGTGTGGCTCTTATCTGCCGTCACTTTCTATGTTCTATGTATCTGCTATGGCCATGCAGTCAAAGCATGCTGGGACTCGTAGTTTCATAACACTTGAATCGCCACAGGTTGACCAGGCTTTCTATAGCTAGTGTTCGGTCAGCTTAAATATTTCAATTAGTGCTTGTGACAGTGACATTTATAGTGAATACTTGCAATCACCCCCTCTACAGCAATATAAAACCTCCATATTATCTTCCCCTTCTCTGCTTGTCTCATGTCTGATTCTCCTTTGTCAATAACAAGAAAAAAACTTTATTGATATAAAATTAATGAAGACAGACCTGCACCAGCCTTTAGTTTCACCCAGGGATAGTGCAGACCCTCCAACATGACCCATCCCATTAGGTACAATATACTCCACTCCTGAGCTTCCAACTGTCGCTCACCTGGTGAAATGACGTAACTGATATTTAAAATACTATTTGTCTCCAACAAATACCATAGTAACTGACCGTTGGAAACCGAGAAGCAGAGTAATTTGTACCTAATGGAATGGGTCATGTTGGAGAGTATGATAGTGTGAAATGGCCTTTACTGGGTTTGACAGTATTTCTTGCAGCAGCATAATAGAAAAGTTTGATAAATTGTCAGGTATTAGCACTGTTTACATATCCTCTACCTGCTGATTGATTCCATGTGGCTGCCTTTACTTGGGATCTCTAAGCAGAGCCTTTGCTGAGTTTATTTTGGCATGTGAATCAGACTATCACTTTTTCTTGTGTGTGTGCTGACACATGGACTTGCTTAGATTATAGTATAAAAAAAAAAAATACAGGGAGTTTTGTCAGCCAAGCAGCCCCCTCGCTTTAACACTCACACTTATATTGAATGTCATTTTATTAACTCCTGTGGGGCAGTCTCACAATCGTGGTCACGTCTGAGTGCACCCCCATATATAAAACAGGTGAGCATATCGCTTACAGGTCTAGCCAAACGCTAGCTATCCAGTCTTTGTGTGGAGGAATAGCACATTAGTCTTGTGCTTTTGAATTTAACAGTTTATTGCTCATAGTTGCAAACACCCTGCATATCGGAGAGACTGCCTGAAGAGCTGGCGATCTCCCTGACTCCCTAAAGCGTTGGCAATCTCCCTGATGCTGATTCAATTCCAAAATTTATTGATGACAGAATTAAGAGATTGTGTCCTAATTCCCTGCCTTTAGAGCTATGGAGGCCAAGATATAATCAAAGACTGGCAGTTGTCTAAGACAGCATGACTTCAATAATGGAAAATACACGTTGGTCTCTTGCTAATTAGCTGCAGTGTCGCCTACTGTTATCTTTTCTAACTAGATAGGATAGCTGATTCTAAGAAGACATGGTTGCTGACTTTTAACAGCTTCCCTCCGGGAGATCCCGAAGGGAGGCTATAGATGCATGCAGGGGGCGGGGCTTAATGACACGATTTATGCAAATTACATCATTAAGCCCCATCCCCTTGACTACTACTGCTTACCCGTTTTTAGCTGTAATAGGGGTCGTGGCAGGGCTTGATGGCGCAGATTGCATCATCAAGTCGCTCCCTGGCCCTAGCAACACTAGTATACTAGTGTTGCTAGGCAGGGGGGGCACGACTTAAGGCCATGGTTTCCATGAAACCACGGGCCTCAAGTCACTTGCGGGATATTTGCAGGCTCTCCCAGGATACTGGGAGAACTTCCTGAATTTCGGGAGTCTCCCGGACATTCCGGAAGAGTCGGCAACCTTATAATAAGATCAGTCCAGCGGTGGCCGGACTGTTCAGGAATTCTGACGAGGTGAGAGGGTTTTTGGAGAATCCATTTCATGCCATTCTTTACACCACACGGTAATCAGGCCCATTAGCGGGTAAACAATTTAATATACTGATGCTTTCTTGTGAAGTTCTGCTATCAAACATAGTCACCGTTCTCTTAATGTGAAGTGAATTGGTATTGGTAAATAATATAAAAGCCTTTTAAAAAGTGCTAATACTCAGCTGCATCTTCTGACCGTATGAGGGTCCAAATACCTCAAATAAATGAATACAGATAGAAAAGGGGGGGGGGTAGGGCAGAAGACAGCGCTAAATAAAAATCAATAATAAAATATACAGATATAAATCCAAATAAACAGATTTAAATATAAATGCAATCTGTATATTTTATCATTGATATTTATTTAGCGCGGTCTTCTGCCCTACTCCCCTTTTTCTATCTGAATTGGTATTAAAATTCCACATGGGACTGAATATTGGGTCTGAGAAGGAGTTCTTCATTATGTTTTACCACATCTGTGTATAAGTAAAAAGATGAATTATTCTTGATAGACTATTAGACTTTTTTGCAAGCCGTTGGCGCGATGCCATCCTCTTGTGTATTCTCTGTCGCTTCCAAGTGAACCCAACCCTGGACTCCATCACTGTGACATCATCTTTAGGGGATTTGGCCAACTTATGTATTTGCTCAATAGTTTCCGCCCTTTTATTGAGGATTGGACTGCACTGGTATATTGCATTTGTTAATATAACTCCCTGTAAGCTGTTGAAATATATATATAAAGGGAGCGATTGCAACATTTATAGAAATAAAGTGGGGCGTGGTAAAGAGTTTGTGATGTAATGCATTGTGAGTTACAAATGATAGAAAGAGAAATATGTTCTTGGTAAGTATTTAAAGACAGTGGGCTGGATCCAGACTTAAGAAGGAGCTTGAAATTAAGAGAGGAACATTACTCCTGGGCTAAACCATGTTGATTGCAGGGGAGTCATATTTCATCTGTTGCAAACAATATTAGAGATGAGAGGTGATATTTCCTATCCCAAGTCTAAATAACAGTGTGATAGTAAAGCTGGTCAGTATCTGTGTGCAGTAAGCAATTCAAAGATATATCCCTGCATGCAAAGAATACAATTACCTTGACTCCCCCTGAAATCAACATGGTTTAGCCCAGGAGTGACTTTCCTCTCAATTTCAAGCTCCTTCTTAAGTCTGGATCCAGCCCATAAAGTGTATCTAAGTTACGCACTACTCAGGATAATGCACTCCCCTTGCACGTACACAACTAAGCTGACCTATGTGTTCAGAACCCTACCTTAACTTTTCATTGCTTATCTCTGGTTGTAACTATCGCCTTGTCGTACGAAGGTACCTAATCCAGCCCATACTGTACAATTTAAATGGCTCCCTCCACCCACAATGCGTATATTGGTGATATCACGGAGTTACGTATGATCAGAGTCACGATGCGTAATATCTGCTGCGCTCACGCACTGTGCGCTCCCACAGCCAGAATGACTCATGCAGCATATGTAAATTAGCTGTCGTTATTAAGTCTGGATCAGACCCATAGGGCCCGATACAGATTTTCCAGTTGGGACCGTTTTCCGCGTGCCGCAATCTTCACGTGCACATGGGCATGCTACTATCTTTCAGCACAGTCCTGGGTCCTCTCGGTCCAGGAGGAGGCATTTAAACTGGACAGGAAGGTCTTGGCTAAGCCCTTACGTACAATCCTCATTAGAAGTGAGGCCACTGTGTAAACGCTTAGGTAGGGCCTGCTGGAGGAAGGAATGTGCTACCTTCATACTTATGCCACCCTATGGCAGGCCAGCACGGCGGCTCCGTGAGTAGCACTTGTGTCTCACAGCGCTGAGGTCATGAGTTCGACTTCCGGACTAGGCCTCATCTGTGTGGAGTTTGTATGTTTTCCCTGTGTCTGCGTGGGTTTCCTCTGAGTGCTCCGGTTTACTCTCCCGATGTCTATGTGGGTTTCCTCCCACACTCCAAAAACATGCTGGTAGGTTAATTGGTTGCTGAATAAATTAGCCCTAGTCTGTGTGTTTGTGTGTATATGTATGTATGTATGTCTGTGTTAGGAAGCTTAGAATGTAGCTCCAATGGGGCAGGACTGATGTGAATGTGAAATGTTCTCTGTAGAGTGCTAGATAACATGATTAGCGCTAAATAAAAACTTGTTAATAAATTAAATAAATAGTGATAAATCTGAATCGGGTATAAAGGTCCATAAACTTTTAGTACTCTATCGCATTCACACATAGGTCCGGATTCACAGTTACGTAGCGTTCATCCTAGGTACGTTGTTTTAAGAATTGAGCTACTATGCATGCGTGGAGGCTTATTTAAGCTATCTACGTACCGTTTCTGTACGTAGATCTTTAGACCGTGCTTACGCAATCTACGTACAGAAATGGTTCTATGCACGCGTAGTAGCTCAGTTCTTAAAACAACGTACGAAAGACAAAAACTACATAACTGTATCGTGACCATAGCGAGGCATGGAAAGTGTATACACAAGCTGTGACGGTCTTAACGAGCATTGGTGGAGAAAGGATGGGGCTGGTCAAGAGGTCAGAACAGATGAATGATGTAGATTGGAAGAGTTGAAATAGAGACTTCGACATTACATGGGATGGTTATTGAAGAACTCAATGATGATCTAAATCACTATTTTCCAAACATCGTACCGGATGCAGCCTTCCACAATTCAAGCGGTTTCCACTCTTTGAGGGCGGGTGACTGCCCATTTTTTGTGAGTGTGCATGTATGCGCAGCCTTCCAGTACGGAACTGGATCCTCAGGGTCTGTACTTCTGTACTGGAAGTCTTTGCGAGGGTGGAGGGATAGAGGTATTTCAATATTACAGTAAAGGTGTAATAAACACTATCCACACTTCCATGCTGTCCCCATTTTAAGTGAATACGGCCCAGAAATCTAAAGGTTAGGGTCCTGGGATTGTAAGCCCGTACATGAGATGGTAGCGACCTTTTCTTGCGTGCACCGAAGGCTGGATACAGCGGGGATCTCCAATAAGTCCGGATCCAGTCTTGAGTCCTTAGGGAGATCTGGAAAACTGGTACTTCTCCATGAGGACAGAAATTGGGAAATACTGGTGCAAATGTTAGATCTCCATGGCAACATGTAAATGAAGAGCTTTACTTTGGCCTCCTTTGATTGCAGTTGTAGATACACTTTCTTAAGCTGCCCCTTACTTTATCCTTCAAGGTGTCTGCTGAAATTTTAAGCCTGAATATGTGCAACGAACAATAAAATGTTACATTTCTGCAGAAAATGTCCTGCACTTACTTTGTCTTTTTCGCGAATTATTTTTCTACCTATTAATCACTTGTATTATTGTAGCTGCACGACATTTATGAACTCAGCAATTCATTTACAATTAAATCGCGGTTGCTGCCTATAAGCAATAACTTTGTAATGACCTTTCTTCCCTGTCTCTTATTGCTATGATTGGTAACTCCACATTGAGCTGAGAGACTTGGGGCCAGATTTACTAAACTGCGGGTTTGGAAAAGTGGAGATGTTGCCCATAGCAACCAATGAGATTCTAGCTGATATTCTCTAATATGTAATAGGAAAGTGAGAGCTTGGTTGCTATGGGAAACATCTCCACTTTTCCAAACCCACAGCTTAGTATATCTGGCCCTTAGAATTGCTCTGACCTTTTTTAAATGTATTTATTGTCAAATTATTCTCCCTTTTGTGATGATATTATATTCTGAAAACATTATTGACTACTGGATGCTGCTTTGTTTACCCTAGTAGCTTGTTAGTCCACCAATTTCCTTTTTTTTTTAAATTAAGCAATAAATACAGATTTTTTTTTAAATAAACTATGAAAAATGAATGCATTACACACACAGAGTTTATACTGAGGTATAGAAGATCACAAGTGCGGACTTATAACAAAGTATCAATATACTTATATTTATTATTTTTTTAAATATAAATAGAAGTATTAAGTGCTTGTTTTATTTATATATGAGACATTATATATAATATTATATCATGTATACAATACTATATACATACTATATATTAATGCAAATAGTAATATGAAACAGGTAAGCTGGTGGTGCTAAAGTTTGTACTTGTTTGTGGATAGGTTTCCATTATAAATATATATATTATTAGATGGTATTATGTTGTGTTGTGAGATGCCTTGATAAAAATCACTGAGCTGATTGAAACGTCGGTGGATTAAAAGCAACTAGCCGGGAAGGCGTTTTTATTGCAAAAATCTTATGAGTGACTTCATTCTTTCTGCATATTCTATTGTTTATTATTTTTGAAGAGCACCATAAGTAGTACTGAAAGACTGGAGGAGTGACGGTATATATATATATATATAAAATTTGTGTGTGTGTATAAAACATGATAAATATAAAGTTTATACCAGCATTTTTGTATTTTTGTATTTTTCTTTTTTACCTTGAGGCACATGCAGAGATTAGAGGAATGACAGGAAGGAGAGATACGGCTGTGAATGGGATCTCGGGATTAGCCCTCCCTGCTGATTTGTAATTACTACACTCTGACAGGACACTTGTTTGGATGAGATGATGCATACACTGGGTGGTATCCATAGCCAGGCAGAAGTAATGTGATTGCTAGAAGAGCTTTGCATGGCGGTGGGACGACGTTGGGGGGGGTGTTTATACACTCCAGCTAAATAGTGCTCATGCAGTGGAATTTCTCTGGCATTGAGATAATCATTTACACAGTCAAATTATCTTCTTTACCGAGGGGCTTAATCCTCTCTTAATGTCAACCTATAGGCGACAAGAAAGAGAAAGATTGCCATTCGGAAAGCCCAGGGGAGAAACGCCGAGGCGATCCGGGAGCTGAATGAGTATTTGGAACAGTGAGTGTTTTACAAGAGGATTTAGTTTTGCACTTCGGCTGTATATTATTTTTTTTTTTAATTAAAATGGAATTTACATTTGATTTCCCCCTTCTTTCTTCCAAGCCGTCTTGTTCCCCTTTCATTGTCACCCAGGCGTCGTCCCGCAAACATTTGACCCCCTTCTCTTTTTGCAGTTTTGTGGGCGACCAAGAAGCTTGGCACGAACTGGCAGAACTTTACATCAACGAACTCGAGTAAGTTTACCCAAAAAATCTGGGTAATGAGTTTGTAAAACGTCGTCGTTATGAATGTAATAAACTTTCTTTGCGTTGAGTAAATTTAGTTTGCTTTAACTTAATGAGCTCTTGTTCGTGGGAGATATACTATATAATTGGAATGAAAGTTTATTTAAGTAGATTAAGAAAAATAAAGATAAAAAGGGTATTTTTGTTTCCCAGACAAAGATCATTTTCTGTAAAGCAGATCTCTGTTACCAGGGCAGGAGGTCTGGGACCATCAGGAATCCTGTTTGTGATCTGAGCCTCCTTATTGGATATGTAATATCTTTTTGTTAAGTGTTTTATTGCTGTTGTGACAGGAGGAAATACCGGCGTGAAGGGATTAGTCTGCAGCTTAGTGCACGTTTCCCAATATCGCCATATGAGTTCCATTCTCCCTCTGCCCTACTCAAAGTCTCTATCACATTGTGTCCTTTCTTCTATATATGGTGGGAAGAGTTTAGATTTGAAATTGCACCTTTTAGCCGTCCCGTCCTAGCACTGAATTACCCATTACCACTCATTTTCTTTAAATGTCATTTTACCTTCCTTTTCCAGCTGGCTAGTGTATTTTCTATACTGTTTTTACTAGGGCATGCATTGATGATTCTGAACAGATCAAATGAATAACACAAGAAATTATTGTTGCCATAAAACAACTTAAACAAATTATAAAGTTATAAGACCGGATCCAGATTTACGATTCCATTGCGTTCAGAGATCTGAGCGCAACAGCAGTGGGGATCCAGCCTTTTCGTGCAGGCGATGAAAGGCTACTCTCCTTACTCATATGTGCTTGCGATCTGTTGACCTTGCCTTAAAATGTATTTATCGCCGTTCTCCGTTAATATTGGGACGGCTCAAAAGTCTGGATAGGGTGTAAGGAGCTTAACACGCCCATGTACCCTCTTCCCGCTAGTGTACAAGAACGTTGCAGCCTGCCCCATCGCCGGATTGGCTGCATTAGTGCATCCAGTACAGAAGTCTGGATCCAGAGGAGTGGTAAACACCCTTGTCACAGCAGTCTGCTTGTGTATTACATTGTCAATGCCAGCTGGTGGAAGGTTCAAGGTCTGAAGTCTGCCTTCCCTTTCTCGTGCGCAGTTTTGACATATCCAGAACCCTACCTCAACTTCTCCGTCCGAGCGCAAATCTGTGCGGAACTGCTGATCGCCACCCCCGGTGCTTAATTTGCTTTCTCTCAATTAGGCAATTGGAAGAGAAGAGCCCACCGCCTGTGCGGATCTCCTTGCCTATGGAGCGGAGTCGCGTGGATGTTACTTTTTTTTAGGGGACTTATTCAGGAGCCTTGCGTAAGACCCCTAACATACGGAAATGTGAATCAGGCCAGATTAGCGGAAGAACATTCAGAAACCAGTTGGTGCTGATCAATTATAGTGGTGCCTAATAGGTCAGCTCATTCTTCAACCTCCCAATATACCCAATCAATCCAAACTCCTGATAAAAGACGCTTCGCACAGGGCACCGTGTTGCGTCCACAAGTTGCTGGAAATTGTTCCTTGGTATTACAATGTACAGTATAGACTACACTCCGATCCAACCATTACTTTTACGCGACTCGGATATCTTATTGCTGGCCACATGTATAAGGGAGTAAGGAACCAATCAGATGTCCAAGCTGGCAGACTCTCTTATTGGTCCGCCCACATGTCTGTCAGCCTATCACTCTTCTAATTTGTTCCAAACTCCCATATACATGTGGCCAGCATAGTTAGCCATGTACTGCCTTGAGCTATTTCACATCGTGAAACGTATGATTGCGTTCCGTCCTGCTACCCCCTGAAATCTGCTATCCTGTACACAGCTTTCACATTGTCTTTGGGCAGAAGGATGTGAGCGTGTAGGCACTTAGATTTGGAACAACGTCAACACATCGTCGATCTGTAAAATTAGGACGTTCAAATGAAATGATATAGTAACAGCATAACCTACCTACCTAACCTACCTGCTATCAGAACGGGTAATCATTGAAATAGGGCCATTCCACAATTACTGGTTACCAATAGGAAATTTCTGAATGAATGCTATTTCTGGCACTGATACAGTTGTCGACTATATCAGTACCGACAATCCGTCGTTCTAATTGTCAACGGCATTCTGTCTGCAGCAGCACCTCTTGTGTGCAACAATTTGTCATTAAGGGCTGGATTCACACCACCGGACGTGAAGAACACATATACGCAATCTACATAACGAAAACATACGTAGATTACGGAAAAAAGATACCACGCATGCGCACTATCAAATATCGGTAAACACCAGACGTACATGCAATACGTCTGGTGTGAATCCAGCCCTAAGTTACCGTCTTTTGTTTATTTTGCTGGCATGTTTGGGACACTTTACATTTTCATTTTAAAAGTTTAGTCTCTGGGCCTTCGGTTTTCTAAGCTACGCCAAACTTACTGCATTCACTTGGAATGGTGATTGGAAGCAAAATCACTGGGGGCCCATAGGCAGGGTGACAACATCATTGTTTGTTTGACTGGTAGCCACATTAACTGCTAAACCATGCTGTCATGCTCAAAGATGTAGGCTGCGGTGAGCAGAGCCCTCTCTTCCTTATGTGTCATGTCTGTCTCTCTCCTACAGCCTCACGGATTTTTCTTCAGCTGATGCCTCACATTGGACTGAATGACTGAATGCAGAGTTTGCAAAAAAATAAATAAATAAAGAGGAAATCAGGTGGAAATTTACACTTGGGCAAAACCATATTGAATTTCCGGGGGAGCCAAATAAATGTTCTTTGTTTTTGTTTGCATGCGGGGAGAATACTTTGCTTACTGCACACAGATACTGACCAGATTTACTATTATACTGTTATTAAGACTTGGGCTAGGAAACATCCTCTCACATTTCTAATGCTACTTGTAACAGATGTAATATGCCTCCCCTGCTATTCAACATGGATGTGCCAAGGAGTAACTTTCCACCTGTGTTCCTCTTATTTTCACACTCTGGATCCGGTCCACTTTTATTAGTGATAGTTTATGAGCAAATTATTGCTAGTTTGAGATTCTGTTGAGGCAATGGTACCAGATGTGTAGCATGTTCTAAATAGTGATGATTGAGATTTAACATTACATACATTGTATATGTCACATTATGTATTATTGTCTGTATATGTCACATCATGTATTATTGTCTGTATATGTCACATTATGTGTTATATTATGCTTTACAATGTGCTTTATTATCCCCTCTGGGAATCTTGCACAGCTGAGTGTTCTCTTTAAGCTGTGATATTCTTCTGTGAAGCAGCGTATAAGTTCTGTCTCTTCTTCCTTTCTCTCTTAGCTATGCGAAAGCTGCTTTTTGTCTGGAGGAACTCTTACTGACCAACCCGCACAACCACTTTTACTACCAGCAGTTTGCAGAAGTGAGTATTTGCAGAGAATCTGTTACTGAGTCATTTTAACATACGATATCTTATTGACACCATTGTCATTGTACAACGCTTATATAGTATATAATCCTCTTCATATCATACTCTCTTCCAAACTGTGTACACAATCCTACAGCAGACAAAAGCCACAGACACAACACCCAATCCATGATACACACTGTCCAGTGTTACAGCAGACACAACACTCAATCCATGATACACACTGTCCAGTGTTACAGCAGACACAACACCCAATCCATGATACACACTGTCCAATGTTACAGCAGATACAGCACCCAATCCATGTACACACTTTCCAATGTTACAGCAGACACAGCACCCAATCTAATTTTGAGCATAGACATTGGTCAGAGGTCGGGTTGGACACAAATTGGATGTGTACCCAGCTCTAGACAGTACTGTAGAGCTCCCAGCATGCATTGCAATCCTCCTTATTAGGTGACTATGGTCTTTATGCACAACATACTCTCTTGTAGTTCTACAATATTTCTGCCCTAGTGCTTAGTAATCGTCATATACAGTTGACTATACAATATAATGTAAGAACGCATTGAGCTGCACGTTTTGGAATATATAACTGGTCAAGTGTTATAAATTTATATATATAAAATAAATGAATGTCTAGCTGTAAATAAGCACCGTAATAATCTAGGCCAGTGTTGGGTCACCAGGTGTTGTGAAACTTCGAATCCCAGCATGCTTTGTCAGATATCACATATGCCTTTGCAGTTAGAGGGCCCGATTCAATTAGTAAAAAATCCTTTGCCGGCGTATTTTTAACGCGGTTTTTTTTTTTATTTACCGGCGTTATTTTTTTTTCTTATTCAATTCTTTTATTGCGTTAAAAATACGCCGGTTTTTTAACGATAAAAATCCGCACCGCAC
>WWET01001031.1:0-16120 GCA_011038615.1 Limnodynastes dumerilii
TGTGCCTCCAGCCCCCTAGAATCCACATTCTTGTTTCTCCAGCCTCCTCAGTATTCCCATTATGTCTCTGCACCTTCCCCAGTATCCCCCATCTTGTATCTCCAGCCTCCCCAGTATTTCCATCATGTCTCTGCACCCCCCCAGTATTCCTATTATGTCCCATTATGGGTGACAGGAGGGGGAGTGGGTGGATGGTAGGGTGACAGGAGGGGGAGGAGGGAATCGAGGCAGGGTAAGGCCAGGGTCCGGGGGCACTCACAGGCAATCCAGGGACCGGGGCGGAAGACAGACATTGCCAATGCCAGGGCTCCCGTCTCCACTGCACATCACATGGCCTCATACACATCATTGATATAGAGGAGGGGGAGGAGGGACGCGAAGTAGGGTCTGGCTGGGGACTTTTCACCCTCACCATATTCTCCAGCGACCTGTGAGTGTCTGCGGACAACAGCCAGACCCTACTTCACCTCTCTCCTCCCCCTCCTCTATATCAATGATGTGTATGAGGCTGGGTGATGTGCAGTGGAGGAGGGAGCATCGGCTCTGGCTGTGTCTGTCTTCCTCCCCGGTCTCTGGATCGCATGGGGGCCTGTGATTTTTTAGCACTTGATTCATCAGAAGGTTAGCCAATGATGAAATGGTGGAAAGGAAATGGCTCATATATGCAAAATAAAGGCTATATTTAGTTTCCCTTGCTTTTGTTTGGTAAAATTGGGCATCAGTCAACTTCAGCGATGGCCAATTCCAGAACAGGATACAAAGACTGGGGTCATGTTTCAAGAGGCATACATTAGCATGAAAATTCCCCAACACACAAAATAAACATATATAAATGGAGGGACTTGGAGTATCGTATTATAAATGCCTCTAGAATTGATTGTGATTTACAAAAAACTATTGCAAGTGAAGCACAAAAATGGAGACAGTTTCTGAAAGTCATCCTTGATGCCATAATGTATTTGGCAGAGAATAATCTACCTCTACATGGCCACAGAGAAGGTGGTAACTTTGCTAATTTAGTGAAGTTGCTTTCCAAGCATGTGCCAATAGTTAAAGACCATTCAGAAAAACATCAGAAGCACCAAGTGCCAAGTACCTGTCTCCTGAGATACAAAATGAGTTTATCAATTTACTTGGTAGTGAAGTAAGAAATACAATTCTCAAAAAGATCAAAATGGCAAAATACTACTCTGTTTTGTTTGACAGTACTCCAGATTTATCCCACACTGACCAACTGTCCCAGATAATTCGCTATGTTCACTTTACTGAAGACAGCACATGTGAAATTCAGGAAAGTTTTATAGATTAAAATGCCATCACTGCAAAGACTGGGGAAGACCTTGCAGAAGAAATTCTAAATTAAATTGAATGATTGGACTGGACATCATGAACTGTCGTGGTCAGGGATATGATAATGGCAGGAGCCTACAGTGGAGTGCAAGCAAGAATCAGAAACATAAGTAACCTGGTTACCTTTGTCCCTTGCTCAGCGCATACATTAAATCTGGTTTGAACACATGCAGCAACAGTTTCACCAAAGATATCTGATTTTTTTGTGCAAAGGATATTTGTGTTGTTTTCATCCTCAACTAAACGACGGAGTCCGCTTAAGAAGCATGTATCCATCACTGTTAAAGTTTAGAGCAATACAAGATGGTCTAGTCGTGCCCAAGCCATACATGCACTTTGCAAAGATTTCACAGGCATTATTGCGGCTTGTGAGAAAATCAGCAAAAGCAATACATTTCCTCCAGAAGCAATATCCGAGGCAAGAGGTCTTTCACAACATATAAAATCATTAAACTTTATTGTTCTGATGGTGGTGTGGAACAAAATATTAAATACTATTGATCGGATAAATAAGGTTTTTCAAAGGCAGGATATTTTGGTGGATGAGTGCACATCACACTTGCATGGACTGACAGTTGATGAAGCCAGCATTGATGGATGGCTTGTTGAGGCACAGAAAATATGTGACCAGACTGGTGTGCCAGCCACGTTCACTAAGAAAAGAGACCCCAAAAGAAAAAGATTCTTTGCTGAATCCTCATCAGAACAACTGGATGACACAGTGCCTTCTGCAAGGGAGTCCATGAGAAAGTCAATTCTGGAAATCATGGATGCAATTTTAAGCCAGTTGAAGTGGAGATTTTCAAGCATGCAGTCTGTGTCCAAGATATTTGTTTTTTTTTTTACATGGAGCTGATCTTGCTTCACTGTCAAAAGAAGAGTTAAAACACTGTTTTGTGAGAAGTATAAGGAGGACATTGACCCTGAAGTGAATTGGAAGCATTTCAAACTTATGAAAAGGTTGTATTTCCAAACTTCCAGTCTCTCACTCTACTCCAGTTCCTTCAGAATATATATAAACACAAACTCCATGAGTCCTTCTCCAACATCACTACTGCCATCCGTATATTCCTTACCTTACCTGTTACAGTTGCAACATGTGAACGCTCTTTCAGTAAGCTTAAGTTAATAAAAAAAACTATCTCAGAGCAACCATTGGACAAGATCGCTTATCCTGCTTAAGCATCCTTTCTATTGAGCATGAGACTGGCAAAACACTTAACTTTGATCACATAATAGACACATTTGCAGCGAAAGCTAGAAAAATTAAGTGGGTGTAAATATTTATATTCACATGGCAGGCGTCTTGACCACTGTTCTAATGGACTGATTTTTTTTTTTTTAATTAACCCCAGTAAAGGTGATGCTTTAAAAATCATTTAAAAAAGCATAAGTCATTTTCAAAGCATTTTCAAAAGTTCTAATTGTATTACCTCTGAGAAAAATTTTCATTAGAGAAGTGTTTTAAGTAATAATTTTTTACAGGTCTTTGTTATTTAGCTTTTTGTATAATAAATATTACAAACAACTGTTTACGCATTGTTTTGTGTCATTTTCAACTACAGCACCTCACTTTCTTTAGGTATAGTTTTCATGATTAATATAATTGAAAGGACTCTCTCGCCAATTTAGTAATTTCGGTCCGGATTCAGTGCTCCGGCCGCAATGCAATTGAGGCCGGAGTTCTGCGAAAAGTGCTACTGTGCATGCGCAGTAATTTTGGAACGTAATCTACGTAGATTGCATGCACGCGCGGTTTTAAGGACCGCGTGTATGCAATCTACGTTGCAAGAAGTAATGTAGATTACGTTCCCAAATTACTGCGCATGCACAGTAGCACTTTTCGCAGAACTCCGGCCTCAATTGCATTGCGGGCGTAGCACTGAATCCGGCCCTTCCTCTTTTTCTCCCTTCAAATGCAACCCCCCCATGTTGGCCATGCCCCAAATACAGCACTGTGGAGCTGCAACATACCTGTGCTCTGGGCACCATGGCAGCTAACTACACCTCTGATCCTAACCTTCTATGCCCCACAGCCTAAACCTAATGTTGCCACAGCCCATCCCTGTTCTTTCCCTGGTGTCCATCCCCTGACACCAGGGATAGAACATTTTGCTATAGGGAACAGGTAGTCTGAGAAAATAGTGCCTTTCGCTATAAGTACTCGTTCCCAATAATAAAGATTGCAGTGTAAGTAATTCTAACAATAATACAGCCACAATTCAGATAGCGTAAAATCATTGGCAAAATAGGGCCTATCGTGCTAACAACTGCATTCCAACGGAGAGGATTTGCTTTCCCAGTGATTGCACGAAAGCCGGACACAGTGGGGATCCCATATCAGATCCCTGCTGGCGCTATGCTCATAGCTCATAAGCACAGTGCAATCATTAGTCTGGGGTCGGGCTAGCAAAATAATCGTTTTTTTATTTACTATGTCTTTTTCATTTGATGTGACAGAATTGTATGCTTTGTTTTGAATGTGTTGTATACTGTGTAAAGTAAAACTCTTGTCCAGTTCTAGTTAACTTTTTTTTTATTATGGAGGAGAAGGAAAGTAATTAGATTAATTATTGTATCTGTCATGCTTCGAAATGATGGCCAGTTACAAATGGGCACCAGTTGTTTGCCACAAAGTCCAAATTGCAGTCACATTCCACTCTTAACAATCTAACATGATAATGAATCAATTGATTTTTTTCTAGTCAGTTTAGATTAATGTGTGCAATATCACCCAGGCATTGCTATATCTACAAAGTGCCTTTAAACAGTTATACAGCATGCAGTTATGCAAACTATTAACAGTACACAAATGTGATCCAAAAATGCTAAAAGTTCATATCCTATAACAAGCAAATTGACAATTGTTTTTTTTTATGCATAGATTTACGATTATTTCAAATTGGTTCCTATGCTTACTGAATTAACCTGACTATATATTTAACATTTATCACTTCTAAAGGCTATATATGCAAATTTCATGGAATATTTGCTTTTATTTTTTTATTATGTTATAAAGGATTTTCAATGTAATCCTGTAATATGTGTTCTTTATTATCTATTGGGTTGTTGTTTATTGTGAAATAAATAGTAGAGATTATTTATACATTGTTAGTACTTTAAACAATTTCTGATACGTATTTTAATATATAAAAATAGGATCTGCCATTTAGTTTACATTTCTTAATTAAATCCTGCATTTGTGTGTTAGAAGCCACATTAATGAAAATGTATTTCAGGCTGCATTTCATCAATTTTATTTGCAAAGAAAATTTATGGAACTGGTATTATAAATGTGGAATATTTCCATAATTGCATTACATTTTCACATTTGCTCATGCATGAAATCACAGCTCAAAATACAAATACAAATTTTGCAATCATGTCATGTGAAATTCACTAAATTAAAATAAATTTCGGACGGGGTTATGAAAGGGTGAAAGAAAGAGGACTTAGGTATCCTAAATTCTTAATGTATGGCTCACATCAAATTTTACAATACAAGATATTTACAAAAGAAAAACAATAGTAATAGTAATCTGTATGGTGGATACAGTTCATTTCACTTCAGGCCCTTGGTTATATAATTTTGATGCTATATTAACAACATTGGAGTAAACTAGTAATTCTTTTATTTGCTATGTTTGTTTTTGTTAGCACTTGCTGCAGCTCTGTTGTCATTGGCCGCTTTATAGGTTGCTGGTCATAAGTAGTTTTTTACTTAAACTACTCTGCGTGGTCTTTAATAACCACATGGAAGCAATCTACGTACCCAACTGGTATGTAGAATGTGCAAATGACCAACTACACAGTAGTAGGCCAATTACTAAGTATACGCACCTAAGAGGTGTGAATACGGTCCCAAATCAGAAGAGCAAAAACAGGTGGGGTCGTTCCACAAAAACAAATAAATCAGAAGGGGCAAAAAGAGATCCAAGTTCCCAAAACAAAAGTAGAAATTCTCCCTCTCATCCACCCCCAAGAAGGCATCAAGCCAGAAAGAGATTCTGAGCCAAAATGATGACCTACAATAAATAAACTTAACGAATAAAGTCTGAAAAAAGTATCAATATCTCAAAATTTAACCACATCAACTATCACTAATGTCACTTAAACTATTGAAGATATGGAAGCTCTAGAGGATTATTTCATCCAATACCAATATTGATCAGCCATAATGTCCATCACCTGATGATGAATATCTACCACACAATTCTCCTGTACAAATTCGCAATAAATCAACTTAATTTTCTGATATCAATGCAAATGCTATCAGGATTTAAAAGAAAAATATATCAAATGGACTTGATAACATCTTAATGCAACAACCATAAAGTCATTCTAACATATCAGTTGCTATAAACTTTTAATTTTTAAACCTACCAAACATTTTGTCAGCATTGATTGAGGGAGCAGTTAAGGATAATATATCCCAAAAAGACACAATATTCCTCACCTGTACTAATCCAAAAACCCCAACCCTATATCTACTACCAAAAATACATAAACATCCCAATGATCCTCCTGGAAGGATGATATTATCTGGTAATGGCTGTTTCTCTGAAAAAGAAAGCAAATACATTGATGCACATTTGGGTCATTTTGTTCAAAAACTCCTATCTTTTGTAAGGGTTGTCCTAAATAAAATACAGGATGTGAATCTACCCTTTCATACCATACTAGTGACTTCCGACCATTGACCATAACAATGGAATTAATGCTGTTAAATACTTTTTACAATCTACCAGATATTCAGATTTTAATTTCTTACTATTGGACCTACTTTTTACTCAATAAAAACGACTTTGTTTTTGAAGAATAATTCGACCTGCAGGTACGAGGAATGGCGTTAGGGACAGCTTGCACTCCCAGCTATGCATATTTCTATCGGTTAGTGGAAGCGCAAGTTTATCTTTACCAAGGTTCATGACTACTATTTACAACATATCGTCATGTGGCTTTGGTATATTGATGACGTACTCATCCTGTGGACTGACGAACCAACAATTTTTGGCAAGTTGTGGAGATTTTAAATAACAATTCCCTCAACTTGAAACTAACTCTAGAATTTAATGCAGAATATATTAATTTCATGGACATTACTATTCACAAGAGCAGTCATGGTCAATTATTTTCCAAAACTTACCATAAAAAGACAGTAATTAATAGCCTTCTATTACAAAAGCAACACTTTTGGGAGTACCTGGAGAGGAATAATTAAGAATATGGAGAAATTGGAGGAATCTCTCTGATTTTGAAATACAAGCTTTGGATCCACGCATTAAATTGTTTAGTCAAGGTTATAGCAAGAAGGAAACCACAAGGGCTTACAATTATGCCAAAACCTGAGATAGACAAACCTTGCTAGTTCCAAAACAAAAGGATCCCAACATAACATCTACATTTCTATTTGTGGGAACTTATTGTAAAAAGCTATCTTAATTACTGATATACTTAATAAATACCTTCATATCTTGCAAAGTGATATAGATTTAAAGACCATGTAGGAACTGTTTGGTTTAAATTACTCTATTCTTATAGTGCTTATAATAAATACTTATTTCCTTATAATTATCCCTGTTCCAACTTTTTTCTTTTCATTTCATTTTGGATATTTTATTTTATTTTACTGATTACAGACCTTCACATTTGGTACCTAATAAATCAATAAACCTCATAAATAAGCGCCAATGGCTCCCCTTTTGGCAACCTTGAACAAGCTGTTCCTAGGCGAAACGCGCATTGGTAAGAGGCTTACTGAGATGCACCTCAGAAGCATAGGCATATCTATAATGGGTGCAGGGTGTGCAGTGCACATGGGCCCCTCAGAACAGGGGGCCCTGTGGCATGCATCCTGCACCCTGGTTTGGCAGGGGAAAGGGGGGCCATTCAGCATCTATTTTTTTCTTCCAGAGGGAAGAAATAGATACAAACCCCCTTCCCTTACAGTGAGACTGTCCAGATTTGCGGGCCAAAAAGGGGGCAGGTCCCTAACGGTACTGTAAGCCCCATCCCTTTTCGGCCCGTGAATCGGGACAGACAGTCCTATCTCAGATAAGGGGGCGGGGCCATGTGGACATCCTGCACATGGGCCTTGCATTTATTAAACAACGATTCTTAATACTTTATAGTTAACATTATTGCCTCTAATGTTATCAATGACATCTTTTGCTTGAGATAATTATGATTATTGATTGTGTTTTATCTGATTAGATTTATGGCCAGAGCAAATAATGTATAATGGCATTTCCATGATCTGACAGCTTTGCTTGGAATTGCTACTTTGTAATTTGATATATTTGTAACCACTGCAACTTTGGTACCTTTTACCTAGATGGCAGCATTTTGTTACCTGTAAATAATACCTGTAAATAATAAACAAATTACTTTTCTGGTTCAATTTCTGTTGTCTATTTGCCTTGGGATGAACCAGCATGTCCTACAGCCATGTTCTGTCACCATAGCTATGCAATGTTATAAGCTTACCCAATGACAGAATTTTGTAACATTCGCAGTTTGTTTTTTGATCGCCACTTTTTCTTTTAATCATTATCGCCGCCATTTGTTTATTCTTTTAACTAACCTAATAAAAGTTATATTTTAGCCAACAATACTCCCATGTAGTGTTGGAACACCATAATTTGTGTTTTCTCTCGCTGCTTATATGTTGCTATTTAGAGGGTGAGGGTCAATTTCAAAACTCAGCTAACCAGGAGCGCACTTTGCTGAGCTCCTACTTGTAAACTACAGCCCCCAGAATGCCTTGTTTTAAAAGGGATGTTTCAGTATAAGTTGCTGCCTTTTGGATTACATGGGACTCCAACAACATTCCAACCTGCAATGCAAAAGGTTTAAAAGCCCTACAGACATTTTGATTAACAGTATTGCACTTTTTTTTAGCATGCTATAGGGCTTATTGGACACAAATAGAAAGAATCAGTAATTGCTTATGATTTCATTGCACAATTTTCTTATTTTCACTCACCCAATTCCTTTTAGATTTTTGTAAAAGTTATTGGGAGAGTCATTACTTTCTGTATAAGATTTTAGAAGACATATATCCAATTCTCCTCTTGCAGCAATGAGCAATGTCCGCTGGCCCTGTTGCCAGAGACAGCAGTAGCAGGGAGCCTCCAAATATGTGTTAGGCAGCTGTCTATCCAGTCTATGTCTAGGGCTACTTCTGCACTGCAGCACTCACCTAACTACATAAATTGTCCTCTGTCACAGACTACCCAGCAACAAACAAATCTAATTCCACTTTCTGATAACTAGGGGCTGGATCCATACTTAATACAGACAGGCAACTTATGTAGGCTAGGTGCAAAAGTCTGGCAAATTGTACTGCGCTTGCACAGTGCAAGTAATTCCTAACCGGAATGCAGCCGAACAGTGCTGCATTCTGTGTTGGAATCAGTGTCCACAAAGGTGGGCATAGGCATTTCAATTGTACAGTAAGGGCTACTGGATAAGCCATTACATAGGGTGCTGTCCTCATAACTGCCTTCCACACGGAGAAAATTAGGGGGCAGTGTACTAATCTGCTTTGTGTGATATATAGCATAGCAAAATCTGTTCGTTAATAACATCAGGGCCTCGAATGTACAGACTTCACTTTGCACTCTGGAATCAGTCCTAGGTGTATGTCTGAAAGACCCATGTTATTGGTCTATTTCTATTCTACATGCACCAATAAAATAATAAAACTAGTAATGATCAAAACTGTAATGCTTATAACATTTAAAGTTATGGTTCAGTTTTTGGTTAAAGCTTGTGGGATGATCATTTACTCCAGATGAACTACAATAAGTACTATGCATATAGCATAAATAAGTGCCAAGACACCATGTAGAAGAAGGCTATGAACTAAATAGTATAGTAAATTACCATTTATATTGCAGATACTTTCTCTTGCATATTATCATTATGGTCACTTATTCTACTTAAAAATTCAAGGATGCATTTACAGGTGAAAACACAGATAAGAGCTACTGGGATTCAATAATTCCACTTATGGAACCGGAACTAAACTACGCTTGGCAGTTATAAAAATTTCAAATTTTGCTCCATGCGTTGATTACATTTAAGTTGTTTAAGTTGTTTAATGCATGCCGCACGTTCATTCTAATCAAGCTGAATTTTAATGATTTATATGGCCTGTATCTTTGAGTTGCCGAAGGATACTGCAGCTTTGGAATTGTTAAATAAGGAATGAAAGCAACTATATTTTCCATTCTGCTATGGAAAACAACAGCCTAGCAGATGGAACTAAAGTGCCATAAGGAAAAAAAAAGCCACTCAATACAATTTAAAGAAACAAATAAAAGTTTGCAGCTCTGAGTATAAACCAGAAAGTTGTGAGGTTTTCATTCGTTGGTTAAAAATATGTATATTAGGAGACTACACATTTAATTCACATAACCTACTAAAGCACATATATCTAAAAAGTGTTTTGAATATATGACTATATGTTGCCAGAGAACATCCATTATTCATTATATGTACATTTTTTCTTTAATTATCATTCATTTATGTCTCTACTAAGAAAAATAAAATGAATTGAAACCTTTTAAATATAGATTTAAAGGGCCTGATTCAATTGCTGTACGCACTGCACTTTTTTCCGTCACATACAGTATGAAAAACTGGCAAATTTTTATAAGCACCTCTATGGGGTGCAGATAAAATTTGGGCAACAAAAATTTGCAGAAATAGCTTCACACAGCAAAATACGCCCGCACGAAGTTAATTGAATCAGGCCCTTTTTTTTGCTGTATACTTATATTTATTATTTTTCATATGTCCAAGAACTGAAATATCTTTTAATGAAGTTATATTTTTAAATACACATTGTGTAAAAAAAAATGTAATTATTATTATTTATTTAATTCTATGCGCAATCTATTGCTGTAGTTGTGTATAATAACATATTTTACTCTCCAGCAAATGTTTTGTGTGTCTCTGGTGTACACATAATACATATGTATATCTCATATTTTCTACTAAACATTATACTATCACCTTTTTATAATAAGGGTGTTTTCCCTGTTTTGCATTGTGTTGAAATCTAAATATATTACATTACACCAAGGGCTAGATTTACTAAACTGCAGAAAAGGAAATGTGAAGATGTTGCCCATAGTAACCAATGAGATTCTAGCTATCGTTTTACTGTTACGTACTAGAAAATGCCAGCTAGAATCTAATTGGTTGCTATGGGGAACATCTCCATTTTTCCCTTTTCACAGTTTAGTATTTCTAGCCTCAAGAGTATTGTGTTTTAAAAGTTATATATCATGAGCACATATGTAATAAGTGAACCTGTGCTTTAATCAATAGATCAACCCTGGCTATATAAAATCAAGATAATTTCCACAAAATTCAAGGCCATATAAATAAAAAATATTACAATTTCATTTTTGAGGTGTAATGGTGTGGAGGTTTGGGACATCAGTTCCAGTATTAGTAGAACAGATGTCGTTTGCAGATACAACAGTCTTTTTTTTTTCAAAAGTAATTGAATACAATTGCCAGCAGTCTGATTTCATATCAGACCCAGAAAAAACAAGAAGCAGTTCAATAGAATAGCCCTGCATTGGTCTGCCTGGAGAGCAAACCTAGTGAGAGCAACCAGTGGCTATGCACTTTGTAACAGGCACAGTCTTTGGAGACTAAAATATAAAATCATCAAACAAGTCCAACCCTCTCATCAGTCAGAGGCAGCAATAGGGAATAAATGCCCCTTTTTATGTAGACTTGGTCTACCACAAAGCAGTATCTCCACTAGACTCGAATGAAACCTTAAACTGTCTCTTATAACTGCAATATTTATAGTCTGTTTATTATTTTCATTTTAAATTAATTTATATTTTCATTTGTTTGAAATATTTTTAAATTAAAATTTTCTTATTATGCATTTATGTATATATGTACTAATTATGTTTTAATTTAGTTTCTACCACTTATTATCAGTTCAGTGATTTTTTTTTTTTTAAATTCAACATTAAGGACCGTGTTCACACTTAAGGATGATTTAGGTTCTTAATTATACGGAAGATGTAGAAAGGCAACTCCCCTGACATGCCCCTGGCTTTCAGCTTCTTAACCGACTTACGAATGCCACAGGGCTACCTTATCTTTAGGTTCATAGTTGTGTGCATAGGGCGGCTAATTAAGGAAATGTTTTGCCTAACCACGCCCAAATTTCCTAAATGGCTCCCTCCACCCAATTTTATTATCTTCGTTCTTAAGTTTTCCAAGCACGCCTCTTCATTCTTAAGTCATTACAAACCTTTGGGAATTAGGTTCTTAATGATCACAATAGGCAGCATGCAACAGTATTGCTGTAATGATGTACTTAAATACAGTATTTACATTAGATTGGTGCTATTTTATGGGTTTTTTGTCTCTTGTTCTAAAAGTTCTTAATGAATTATAGTGTTTTATACAGAATGTCATCACCGAAAAGATTGATACGTCATTTATGATCCAGTTTTTTTCCCTGTGTAGAAAAAGCATTTGCACATATTTTAATTGAAAACTGAAAAGTTTTATTAGATAAAAAACTGAGCTAAGTAATCAGAACTGGAAGAAAGAATTTCTATACTTTTTAATTACATATAGAACTTGTTTCAAAGTCACATTCATAATAGATTTTTAAGAATCCGTTGCATCTTCAAGATCAGGGTTTGGAATAATTGATAATTGAGGATGTATTATAAAATATGACTTCATTTCACCACTGTAATAGTCAGAGACTGCTTAAAAAGATCATTGCAAAGAGGCAATATCTTGCACTAAAAGCTGGAACTCTGTACTCACTGTGTTCCTTTTAATTAACTATAAATCATTTTAATGTCCAGTGATCTCATATACAGTACATGTCTTTTTGGATCATTGTGTTATTGGACTAATCCAAAGAGTGTGTCTTAAAATGCAGTAGCATGCAGACCTTTCTAAGAATAGGTTAATAAAACAATCATAAATTATGTTTTACTAGGCGGAAATATAGAAGCTAGCATTGCTGTAATCAATATTAATGAGAAGCAAAAAAAATCTATATCCAAGAGGCTTCGGGAGTTTCTCTCTCCAAGTTGACATTAAGGAAGGACACAATATCATGTTCTTCTCAGTAATAAAAAGGCATTACAAATGAGGTGACAAATCTGGCTCTTAACCCATTATAAGGTTGTCTTTCAAGGAAATTGTGCACTTTACATTAACATTAGTTTATTAGTTGAGTTTAATAATCTTTTCAGTGGGTGAAACATGTTAACCATTCTTGCCTACCCAGAGTGTCTGTTACCATCCAGTCTTGTTAAAATGACTGTTAAAATGTTAAAGTGATACGTAATCTGCTGGCGCTATATAAAAACCTGTTAATAAATAAATACATGTAGAAATTAATTATTTAACTGGTAACTAATAGATACAAAGTTAATGGGTGAGATATACTTGTTGCATTTCAGAAGCACTGGAGAGAAAGAACTCCAAGCAAGTACTCAGTATGGAGGTGGATATCAACTTTAGAAATGGTTCAAGATTAACATGTAACTTTTAGTAAAACCTGATATAAAAGCTCTAAGGAGACTTGAAACATTCATGAAGAAGCGCTGCAGAATTATGCATTTTGAAAGCTCAGAATGGGGGCGAGCACAGAAATGCGGGTGCAGTGTTCCCCTTGTACTTGTCTGCAAATTTGTGTGCTGTCCGGTCATGGAATGGTGTGTTCCATGATATTAAAATGAGAAAAGAGACTATGAGCTCATATCAATGGGTGCAGTAGCTGTGCATGGTACATGTGCTTCTGTGAAAACCTTACACCATGTTAGGGGATGGTGTAAGTCATAGATGCAAGTAATTTTCAATGGGAAAATGGCCATATTTGTAATAAAAACATTAATCTACACATTGCAAAAATATTATCTTGAAATGTATGAGTGAATTTAATATTTTAAATACTCTTCTGGGAAAAAAATATAAGAAGAATACCACTACCATGTTCTGACATTGCTGCAAGTTATATATAAAGGATTAGGTGGGGTTTTCATGGAATGAAATTGCAAAAAAATAGGAAACTGCTGCAAAGGCTGCGGCAGCACAACTCTGTTTGCAGGGATTACACAATTGCCCTTTTTCCCTATGCAGTGCCATAACTAGAGGTGTGCGATAGTGTCGGTTGTCTGGTACACAAATCCAAAATGAGGCACTAGTAAGTTCATTTGTAAGGTTAAACTGGTAAATAATTCTTGAGGGTGCAATTTTTCCTCTTTGCGCCTAGTACTAAAATTTTATAGCTAAGGGTCTGAGCCTATGTCCTCAGTGCCGTTTCTAGACCTAGCAGAGCCCAGGATGGAAAATATTTTCTGCACCCCCCTAAAAAAAAATGTCTGCACCCAGCCACCCACTTCTACCCCTTCCCTTTTATGTGTGTGTCCAGCCTCCAAAGTTGCCCCTTCTGCATAATAAACCTACATTTGTGCCCTTCTGTGTCCAGCCCTCATTTGAGCCCCTACTGTATACAGCCTCCATTGTATCCCTAATGTGTTTAGCCTCCATTTGTGCACCTATTGCGTCCAGCCTCCATTGTGTCCCTATTGTGTCCAGCCTCCATTTATGCCCCTTCTCTGTGTCCAGCTTCCATTTGAGCCCTGCCTTTATTTCTGCCCCTTTTATTTAAAAAAAATACATATATAAATATTATGTTGTTGTAATAAATTGCTACACAGTCTAGGCTGGAGAAAACAGTTTTTATCCAAATAAAATATCCTGATCACACCAGGTGAATAAAAGATTTCTCATTGTAAAACAGTTGTTTATGGGGACATCTATCGGCATAAAATGAAGAAATAGAAATATCTGATAGCATGAAAGGGACATAATGAGATTTACATCTACAATAGGAGTGTTTTGTTTACAATTTGATTATGACATGCAAAATGGGGGGAGGGGGTTCTAAGAACAACATAAACAAAATAAATGTATATTTTTATGGAGAAAAAGGGACTAATGTGATAATGTTCTGAATAATTTATTAAAATGGTTTTCTTGAAATGTTCTTTTGATCTTTAAACAAATGTTTCATAATGCACATTTTTTTTATTATTCCATAATGTCTTTAGGCGGTTTATGTATTTAATATGTATCTTACAGCAGAAATATTTATGTCATTATTTACATCTCTCCCAGTGTTTACACAGTTCTTCTTGACATAAAAATGACAATATAACATTACAACATGAATTTAAAACAAAAGACAAATCAGAGATTTCTATCCCTCTGTAATAGGAAATACTCCAAAATGTACAGTAAAAAAAGAAAGTAAATTTGACTTTTTAAAGCATATAAAAGAAAAATAAATGTAATTTGTCACATCACAAACTATAACAAAGGGAAATTCCACTTCTGAAAAAATCTTAATGGAAGATTTAAGAAACAATTATGAAGAGTTATTCAATACTATAATTTAAAAAGACATTATTAAAAATGCATAGATTATAAAGTGAGTACTTCACATCAAATTCTTATTAAATAACTTCAGTATTTATAGAAAACAAGCTATAGCCATATGCAGTATATAGACAGACAGACAGACAGACAGACAGACAGATACAAAAAGGGCACCCCAGCACTTTTTCAATTAACCAGAAACAAACCATGACAAGAGTGCTGGGGTGCCTTTTCAGTGTAAATTCCCCAGCACCTGCTCTATATTAACTTATAAATTGATTTTACGCAACCTCCATTTTGTGTGTTTGTATTAAAGCATGTCTGGGATAGAAGCTGACAGGGGGTGCTGTCTCAGAGTAGCTGTTTTGGAGACCTGGGGACCTCTTCCGGGGGTTATCTCTCAATTTAAAAATACATGATATATGACAAAAGTTGGGACTCTGACAGTTTTAGAGTTAGCCACTTATTTTAAAGATAGAATGTCATAGTTTGTGGCTGGTTAATTGCAATAGTGCTGGGGTGACTTTTTTCTGTGTGTGTAAATTCCCCATACCTTTCAGCACCTGCTCTATATTAACTTATAAATTGATTTGAGCAACCTCAATTTTGTGTGTTTGTTTTAAAGCATGTCTGGGATAGCAGCTGAGAGAGGGTGCTGTTTAGAGTAGCTGTTTTGGAGATTTGGGGACCTATGCCAAGTGTGAGCTCTCAATTTAAAAATACATGATATATGACAAAAGTTGGGACTCTGACAGTTTTAGAGTTAGCCGCTTATTTTAAAGATAGAATGTCATAGTTTGTGGCTGGTTAATTGCAATAGTGCTGGGGTGACTTTTTTCTGTGTGTGTAAATTCCCCATACCATATATATATATATATATATATATATATATTAACATACACAGAATGAGGGTTGCTCAAATCAATTTATAAGGTAATATGGAGCATGTGCTGTAAAAGGTATGGGGCACTGCATTTATACTCTGATAATATCGTTGATTACGATGAAACGCGTTAAGCAACTAAGCAATGTCAAATTCATGTCAGTAAAATGTACCATATGAGGTGGGGCTGCTGGATGACTTTGCTAAAAAACCTGAATAGTATGATCAGTCCAGTGCGGTTGAGAATGGACAATGCCGACAGGTTGCCTCATCTGCTTGGTACATGCTAATGCAGTGCCTGCGTCTTACTACCAGTTTCAAGCAGATTTTCAGAAGCACCTGGTGGTGTTCATCAGCCTACAAGGGCTATATCTGGCCGCATACCAGTGAGCAGCCTGACGATGATAGCGGTTTGCATTGACGTTAGCATGCCACTTC
>WWET01001031.1:18456-36393 GCA_011038615.1 Limnodynastes dumerilii
ACTCTTTCCTGAATAGCCCTCTAAACATAATCCCCTGGTTTACTAAACTCCCATCCTCCTCCCACCCCCTAGTCGGACCACTTTTCCGCTGCTGGTCAAAACTGAAACGACTCACTCACATCTCCTCCTCAAAATTTGCCACTCATCCCTCTTTCTGACAACCCAGACTTTCCCCCTGGCCTTCCCCCTCACTCCTTGCGCGTTGGAAAGGAGGTGAGACTGTGAGACCCCTGTCCCTAACTGAAAATGGGACGATATTGCCATTCGCCGATCTTCAGACTAATCTCGAACTTCCCTCCTCTGACTTCTGGCTTTACTTACAAGTGAGGGACTTTATTCAACGCAAAATTTATGTCAAGTCTTGTAGATCGCTTACCCCCTTTGAAACACTGTGCTCCTCGCCCCAATACCCCAGACATACTATAAGCAGACTCTATCAGATTCTTCTGGGCGGTCAATACGATACACCTCAGTGCTACACTAGACTGTGGGACCGTGACTTACAGAGATAGGATACAGATCAATTTTGGCCTAAATCATATCAATACACACAAGCTAGCTCAACCAATTTATGGGTCCTGGAAACCCACTACAAAGTCCTCCTCTGATGGTATTGTTGCCCAGACCAATTAGCACAGATGCGCCTGGGGGTCTCGGGGACCTGCTGGAGGTGTGGATCGGGCAGGGGAACGCTGCTTCACATCTGGTGGAATGGCTCCAAATTAACCCCCTTCTGGCTGAAGATTAAAGAAGTGGCTTCCCTTATCCTTGGATCCCCAGTACCTCTTGGTCCCTATTTTTGGCTCCTAAACAATATTGATTTACCATTATCGCACTACAAAAAAATTGCTCCTGCAACATCTGAACAGTGCAGCCAAAGCGGTCATTCCAACACACTGGCGATCTGAGACCCCCATCCCTGAAGGAGTGGCTATATAGGATCGACATATATATAAACATGGACGAGATCATTCTGTCAGGCATAGATCGCGCTTTTGAATTCATTGCAACATGGTTCCCCTGGCTCCAATTCAAGGAAACCCACCACTACTGCGCAATCCTTGGACTCCCTGACCCCTAACATATTCTCACCAAGGGCCAAGCTACTCTTTTGCTTTTGTTTCCGCTGGGGAGAGACAATGACTTACCTTCCTCCCTCCCCATCTAGTTGTAGGGGCCTTACCAGCTGTTTGTGCTACTCCTCAAATTTTACTAGCTTGAGATAGCCCTCTACCATTCGTCTTACTATGAAATGTCGATGTGGTCCACCACCAAACCCTCCCTATCCCTAGCCCCCCCTTCCTCTCTTCACTTGTTCCCTTCCCCCCCATTTTCTTTTTTCTTTCTTCATACCATATTATATTTTTGATGTACTCGTCACATGTACATGTTGGACAAATTGGTTTCCCAATAAAAATTAAAAGAATAAAAAGAATAAGCCAGGGTTGCCAACAACCGGAAAAAAAAAAAACCTCTACACACCATACCCCATAATGACAACGTGAAAAAGTTTTTGGGAGATGTTTGCAAATTTATTAAAAATCAAAAAACAAAGAACTCACATATACATAAGTATTCACAGCCTTTGGTCAATACTTTGTTGATGCACCTTTGACAGCAATTACAGCCTCACATCTTTTTGAATATGATGCCACAAGCTTGGCACACTTATCTTTGGGCAGTTTCGCCCATTCCTCTTTGCAGTACCCCTCAAGCTCCATCAGGTTGGATGGGAAGCGTTGGTGCACAGCCATTTTCAGATGTCTTCAATCATAATCAATCAGACAAAGTTGTCCTGAAGCCACTTCTTTGATATCTTGGCTGTATGCTTAGGGTCGTTGTCCTGCTGAAAGATGAACTGTCACCCCAGTCTGAGGTCAAGAGCGCTCTGGAGCAGGTTTTCATCAAGGATGTCTCTGTACCTAACTGCATTCATCTTTCCCTCTTCCCACCACCTTGCTTCATTGTAGGGATGGTATTGGCCTGGTGATGAGCGGTGCCTGAATTCCTCCAAACACCTGGCATTCACTCCAAAGAGTTTAATCTTTGTCTCATCAGGCCAGAGAATTTTGTTACTCATTGTCTGAGAGTCCTTCAAATGCATTTTGGCAAACTCTAGGACGGGCTGCCATGTGCTTTTTACTGAGGAGTTGCTTCTGTCTGACCACTCTACCATATAGGCATGATTGGTGGATTGCTGCAGAGATGGGTTGTAGATCTTGAAGGTTCTCCTCTTTCCACACAGGAATGCTGTAGCTCGAAGACTGCATATACGCAATCTACGTAATGAAACGATAAGCAGATTACATAAAAGTTACTACGCATGAGTAGTAGCTATTATCTGTAAATTAAGGATGTATGTGTAATACGTCCGGGATTGTGAATCCAGGCCCCAATACAAAGTTCAGGTCCCATGATGCAAATGGTGGTATAAAAAGTAGGTCCAATCCTATTAGCCAACTGAATAAATCTACCTACATACTTGCTTGAGAAATTTTTGCGCATAATTTCACTGATTGCAATACGTGAATTACCCATACATTTGAAAATACGCTACGTGAATGTGCGTATTTTCTGTGGTGCACATGCGCAGTGCATACAAATCTGCGAATTTACATCTCCGCCACACGTAAATTCGCGGAAATGCGTAGTTCTGGATCTGCCCCATAATGCCTAGCATTCACGCCAAAGAGTTCAATCTTTGTCTCATCAGACCAGAGAATTTTGTTTCTCATGGTCAGAGTGTTCTTAAGGTACATTTTGGCAAACTCCAGGTGGGCTGCCATGTGCTTTTTTTTTTACTAAGGAGTGGCCTCCGTCTGGCCACTCTACCATACAGGCCTGATTGGTGGATTGCTGCAGATCCTTCTGGAAGGTTCTCCTCTCTCCACAGAGGAATGCTGTAGCTCTGACAGTGACCATCGGGTTCTTGATCACCTCCCTGACTAGGGCCCTTCTCCCCCGATCACTCAGTTTAGACGGCCAGCCAGCTCTAGGAAAAGTCCTGGTGGTTTCGGACTTCTTCCATTTATGAATGATGGAGGCCACTCTGCTCATTGGAACCTTCATAGTAGCAGATATTTTTCTGTACCCTTCCCGATTTGTGCCTCCAGACAATCCTACACTCGGAGGTCTACAAACAATTCCTTTGACTTCATGCTTGGTTTCTGCTCTGACATGCACTGTCAAGTGTGGGACCTTATATAGACAGGTGTGTGCCTTTCCAAATCATGTCCAATCAACAAAATTTACCACAGGTGGACTCCAATTAAGCTGTAGGAACATCTCAAGGATCAGTAAAAACAGGATGCACCTGAGCTCAATTTTGTGCTTCTTAGAAAAGGCTGTGAATACTTATGTTTATGATTTTTATTAAATTTGCAAATATATCCCCAAATTTTTATGTTGTCATTATGGGGTACTGTGTGTAGAATTTTGAGGGGAAAAATAAATTTATTCCAATTGTGAAAAAGTGAAGCGCTGTGAATACTTTCCGGCTGCACTGTACGTGCGTTCGAGGGGAGTGCCCGGGGGAGTGCATTATACTTAAGATTGCGTAACTACGCTACACGATCGTACTTAGAGAGCACTTAAGTCTGGATCTGGGCCTATCTATGTCTCCTGTCCCAATTGGGACTTGATTTAGGTGGCAAATAATGGTGAACAATAGCAATGTAATATAATTCAGCAAATTGCTACTCCACTGGGAGAGACCCAATGTCACTAAGAATAAAAACACAAGGCATAGCAAGTCAAAATAAGTTTTTACCACACCAGGTGGATTGTATGAAGTTGATACAGGTGGAGATAATGAGGAGTATGTTCTCCAAAGTGGAAATGGAGAAATTGAATGTCTCGGGAAGCAGAATGATAATGTACCAGCAGAAATCAGGAGATGGAGTGATTTGGGAATTGTACTGCAGTCACAGGACGCCTTTACCATTTAGAAACAGAAAGCTAGATGTTTTGCAATCCGACAGGTAAACAGGGACACAGTTGCACAGTTAGGACTGGACAGATGGATGCCATCAGGAACAGGAACCGTGATTTGCAGCTGACTTCTGCCTGGAACAGGGAAGAACCCAAAGCTGACTATCACTAGTTTCTGCAACTGATTGTATTCAATAACAAAATCAGCACTCAAGGTGAGTCTCCAAAATATGAACACAAATTAACAGTACAAAGTAACAAGAGCTCAGGAACCAGGACACTGCTGCAACATGAAACTGCTATCACTGATGGAATTTCAGGAAGTGCTTTTAAAGCATAACTCATCCAATTAACATATGTAACACACCCACCTAGCAGCTACACGCTAATTGAAAGCACAAGCTCTTAAACTCAGGGTAAACCACAGGCAGAGCTGACAGATAACTCAGGGCAGAGGTGCCTAGCAGCTCACAATGATGAAAAACACAAAGAACAAGATCCTAACAAAACTGCTGATGGCCAACACTTCACAATCTTTATTAGACAAGTATAGTAGCATTTTACATTGCAAATGCAACACTATCTGTATGGGAATGCTGCTAATGCATTGTGCTGCATGTTGGTTTGTTAAACCTTTCATTTAAATTTGTTCTAAATTGTAATCATGACAATGAACCGGATTCAGACTTCTGCATTTTGCAAAAGTGAATGTGCATGCCCCACATTCTGGGATGGAAGCTGGATCCTCAGTATCCATAGTGTCATACTGGGAGCATTTCCAACAGTGGGGTGTGACTGGATGAGAGTGATGCTTACGCTAATTCTTACTCCACCGAGACAGATCCAAATGGGATGGGGAGGTATGAAAATAGTACAATGACATGTGCTAATTGCCCTCTTTACTATCTAGATATCTTCATTATTCTCATTTTAAATGAGGATGGTACAGAAATTTGAAGGCAGGAATAAGGTAACATATCAACAAAGAGTAAAGGTAAGGTTGGATCCAGCGGGGAGCTCCAAGTGCAGTGGTATCAGAAATCTGGATCCAGTCCAATATTTTAGCACATCAGCATTGTAAAAGTAGGCACTCACACAATGAACATAGGGATGTTTTGGTTTTTACGTTCCAGTCTTGAACCCGCTTTTATGCATTGTTGCAAATTAAAAAATTGTTTCAGACTCCAGAAAAGTCAATGGTGGAAAAGGACCAAACAAAATATATTTCATCTTCTGAGACTTTTTTTCATAAAGTTTGCAGACCAGAATAGCATAAAACTTTGCAATGCAGAAAAAGCTTACCTGGTGTTTTATGTCTTATTTTAGAATTATTAAATCCATCATTTTGATGGCGATGTTGTAAAATTGGTTATTAAAAAAACTGAATAACTCAGAGCATGGTATTACATAAAACCTGGAAAAAACTTTATGCTCTGGGAAAATATATTGAGTGAGATTAAAAAATGTAATTGACTGATGTACAGTTAGCTGTGATTGCATATACTATTTGCATAGGAAAGAAAATTTTACTTAAAATCTATCTATTGAAGACACTTTGAACAGAAAGATATGTCAATATCAAGGTCATAGGGATACTACTGTTCTCAGGTGATAACCAGGGAACCTTATGGGTGCTAATGATCCTTTACTGTCATGGAGAGTGGTTACCAGTGTGCTTGCACAGATGCATGGATACAGCAGGGATTCATTCAGATGTATTCAAAGATTAAAATGCAGAAGATGTTTGGAATTGGTCCTATATTTTCACTAGTTAAAGAACATTGATGTTGTGACTGAGGATTTATGGGATCCACTTGGTAATAAACGACAAGTAAAGTAATTTGAAAGCTACACATGATACAATCATATAAACTTTTGGGTTTTATTATTTGACTTCGTTTTTTTTTTTAATAAATAAAGCATTATAAGATGTATGTAACATATTGTTTTCTTTATCCTTATTAATTTTAATTACTTTACATTAGCCTTCTCATCCATGAAATCCATAGCCCTCAGTTAGTCTTGCCAAGGTGGAAGGGACATATAAAAAGCATTTATCTAGATGCCTACTGATTCTGGGAGCAGTACACCCATGATCTCACTATAACAATGGTATCACTATTTCAGTTGAAATCAATATCAGCATTAGATTAGAGACAAGTGAATTGCTAAAAAATAAAAATGTAGGCAAGTTAAAACAGCAAAACATAATACTTAAAAAAGGCCATTCTTATTCCTATTAATGCAGTTGCTCCCAAGGACATTCCAAAACACACCTAGGGAAAAGTAAACTAGTTTTCCTAATAGAAGCAATATCTCCCACACAAATTGTATATTTCTTTTCTAGCACCACTAGAGTAAGTTAATTCACAACAATTACTATTAACATTAATTAGTGTTTGAAAAAGTCAACAGTTCATGTGGGAATTTTTGATTAAGTTGCCATTCGCAAAAAGCAATTTAATGTAATCATGTTAAACTACAGGTTTATTTTTTTTATTTTATTTTTTTTATTCCATTTTCTATTAATGGGGTAAAAAAATAAACAACTTAATATATGGTATTAAAGCTTATCGTGCTGCATAGCAACATTAGCAAGACTGTATAAATATGTTTCACTGTGACAATATAAATGAACAATTTACAATATATGCTTCAAAAGACCTTTTAAAAAAAAGTCACATAAAAAACTTTGTCCATCTCATTTGATACAAATTTAAGACACTGCATCTAAATATGAAAACTGAGAGCTTGGTAACAAAGCTAGATTGAAAAAGGGAACAAAATATTTAAGTTGCAGTATAGACAACTTTGCTGTACCTTGTCTTTAAGTGCAACACCAGTGCAAAAAGTATAAATAAATATAAATGGATCTAAAAATAAAGGGACTGATCCACAATTTAAAGTAGCAACAAAACAGGTGCAAGCGTACAAGTGGAAATCAATGCTGCAATGTGAAGAGGGAGTTGACAGCTGATGTTTCCTAGCTCAACTCTAATTTAAATTTGCTATGCAGTATGTGAGTTCTATGTGGAAACTGAGGCGTGCGGATCAGCGAGCCGTATGACCGCTGATCCGCTACAGTGTGGGAGCCCCCTGCACTTACCATGCGGGCGGAAGGGAAGCACAGCCCATTTCCTCGGAAATAGTATAGTGTAATAGTATAATGCGCCCTCCATTGAAGACAGGACACTTACGCACCTTGCGTGCGTAAGTGTCCTGCCATTATTAGATCTGAATACGGCCCTATGTCTTTATTTAACAGAGCAGAATAGAATATATACATAATACATATACTTAAACAGAAGAAAACAGAATACACAATATTTTCAAAGTAAATTATAAAAAAAGAAATACAAAAAAAGAAAAGTAAAGGCAGACAGATATTACCAGACATAAAAGCTTTTATATACATCTATAAAAAGCTCTCTTTGAGTGGTTTGAAGACATGAAGACATTTTGTACTGTTGAAAGGAAATAGGAAATATTAGATACAATTCAAAGGTACTTTTGGCTGGTTCATTTTCTGCATGCGGCATACTGTATTTTAACAATCCTCTCTTCTACTTATGTTTTTTGGCTTTTTACTAGTTATGTTTTTGTTGTCAGTTATATAAAAATTGTGTGCTTCAATAACAGGTGCCTAGAAAAATAGAAATAGAATTCATGTTCAAGGTTTTGGTAATGCTTTTCACTTCAGGTTTGAGAAAATACTGACCCTCTAGTTGTACCGTTTTTTCATTTAATATGTTTTTAATTACAGTGCAAAAAAGAAAGTTTAAAAATGTTATTAGAAAAGAAACGAAAGGACAAAAAGTGAAAAAAAAAACACAGGGATAGGGAAGAGTGCTATATTGCTGGAAATAAATCATATATTGTAGTATGATAGGACTTTCAGATCATAGAACATTTGCTAATTCTTGTCAATCATTAGCTATAAGCTTTTCATTTTTCACAGGAGATAATGAAGTGGGCTGTGGTACACAAAGCCAGTTTATTATAGTGATAAATCAATGTCAATAGGAAGGTGCCCAGGGGCATTTGAAATATTAAATTGAAAAACATTGTATTATAGTAAAGATCGTTTCTCAGAGGGAATGCAATAATAGACATGGCCGCCTTGAATCAACCAAGTTGCTAGTGCTATGACACCAACAAAACAAACAAAAAAATAATAATTTCAGTATTTTTTTTCTACAATAGATTCAAGTACACAATTTTATTACTTAAGTGTTATTAATAGTTCTAAACCAGTGGCTTAAATAATGTGGATGCAGAGGTAGTGTCTGCTACATGACCCGGAGAAGAGGGAGGCCCAAGGAAGCAACCTATGAGTCTATAAGGGCTAATCACTGTTTAAATTCACGTTGCCAGCAGCAACTTAGCACAGTCCACCGGCAGGGGTGGGGGTAGGCATGGCCAGCAGAAGACAGCTCCTAGATGCCAGCTGTGACAATGGGCTGGATCCAGACCTACGGGCGCCTTTTACAGGTGCCTGAGGTCATTACGTGGTAGCGGGGAGTAATGCTCCGTGCACTCCCCACTAAAGGTAGTAAAATACGGACACTTATGTGTCCATATTCCTACCTTAACATTTACGACTTGTCTGCTTGTCGTAATGGGGCTTCCCCCACCTCGAGCCCTAATATAAATGCCTATCTCCGCCTATATGGCGGAGATACTGCAAACCTAAAAGAGGGGACAGCCTCTTTTACGTAACGTATGTTACGTACGCAGAGCACTACTCCAGCATAAGGACGTGGGCGCATGCACTTATACACAAGGGGTACTCCAGATATTACACACAGATCACAGAACAATAGGAGATCTGTCTAATGAGGCAAGACTTTATCTCCGCCTTCCAAAACTATGCAAGGTAAGCGGGGAGGGGGGAGGGATATATCAGTTATATGCAGATCAGACATAAGTCACCTAAGGTCCACATGAGAGAGGGACATGTGACAGGAGGTTTAATACCCTCTTTTGTGTGGACTTTCAGACCCCAGCACATTCAGACCTAAGTGCTGACAGCAGCTGACAGCTGTATGCGCTGGTGCAGAACGATTGGCTGCCTGCCAGTCAAGCAGATTTCATACATATTGTAATGGCTCCATGGCTATCCCATCCCTCTACATATTTCCTTAAGGTGTCCATTTTTCCATAAGTGTTACAGTGATAAAAGTCACCACACATACACACAACTAAATGTGCACGGTGTACAGTCATTTGGTCGCTTAAGGCTCAATACTTTGAGGTCTATATGTTAAAATTTTAGTTTTGAAATATTTTAAAATGGCTGTTTTCATAATAGAAAAATGTTGTCTTTTAATGTGTCAGATAAAAAACACTGAGTCAAAGTCTGATTGCACAGGTCCAGATAGATTGCAGTACATAGACATAAGCAAATGCGAAAAGCAGGACATTTCTAATACTAACGATCAGTAAACACTCCCTTGTTGTAATTTGGTTCAGGTCCATCATCATCATATAGGAGTGGATCCAGACTCCCGCACGCTTTCCTTACATGTGGGAGTCTGTCCGTCCCCCGTTACTCCCCTCTCTCATGCAGGCTTTATGGCAGCTTACACTCGAACAACCGCTGATACACACCAGTGTGGGATACCCCTCCCACACTGTACCGTTACCATGTTTCCCCCTCCCCACCTTAGTGGATGGAGGGAAAGCACAGCCCATTTCTTCTGAAATGGCATTGTACAGAACTAAATTCCATACCCACACTGAAAAACATAAAGCATAACGTATATAGGCTATTTTCTGGCCAGTGGTGTCATTTTACAATGCCTCACATGCAGTCTACTAGAACTCCTTAAGGTATGAGACAGCAACTGCTGTCAGTGCATGAATTCATAATGAACTGTGTTTTTGTCTGCATATGTACAGGGGTTTATTCAGCTGTTCCAGTGTTTTCAAATAGTTCATTAAATGCATCTGTGCCTTTGAAAAACAACCCCAGAAAACATACTCAACATATATAATGCGTAATTAGGAATGTGATTGTAATATATACATTTAACTTATTTCATAGCTATTATCCTCCATTTGAAAAGGATTTTAACGCTTTTTTGGAAGTGGATATACAAATATTGACAATTTCTCTCACTCTTCTCTTTTTTCTTTGTTGGTCTAATGGAAATGACTCATGAATGAAAGAATAAAAAGAAGAGAGAGAAATCTGATTATGTGTAAAGGATCTTTTCACATCTGTAAACGGCATATTTTTATCTCGCTTGTGTAATCTCAATTTTATTCTCTAGTCCCTTTGGGAGATGGGCAAGACTTTTTAGTCACATCAAGTGAAGCTATTGAAAAACAAGTTGCGAAAAAGGAAAAACAAGAAATCATTTATGTCTTCTGAAGTGCAAACACAAACCAATTCAATCAGGAGGAGTGTTGTTGTTAAGCCTGTTATGTATGCTCAGCACACAGTCAGACGTGTTAACATATGCTTATATTGGGAAAAACAGTACTTTTATGTCTTAAATCCCTGAGTAGCCTCACTATATATAGAATAACCTTTGGAAGTTATTTCCAATTCCGCACAGATTTTGTTTTTCCAGTAAGTCTGATTTTCCTTAACATCTTTAAAATATGATTAAAATCTTATTTTTGCCTTCTAAATTCTGGTAAAGATCTTTTTTATTACTTAAACCCATTTGTATAAACAGACTGCAAATTTTTATGACTATAGAATAGAGAAAATTAACCTCAAACATTTACATGGATTGCCTTTTTCTCCTATAGACTCTATGAAAGTCACTGTTAAGGGGATGTAACAGTGACCTTCGCAGTCAATCGCAGGTACAGTGCAATGGTTGGACAGCACATGCATTGAGAGGCAGCTGTTTTGCACATATGAAGAATAACTGCCCAGGCTGTTCCAGTGTTGGTACAAACTAGGCACCTGTAGAGTATCTGTTCTCCCGCCACCTGGTTTCTTCCACCACTCAGTCATTTTTTTTTCCTGGGTCTGTAGCACACAAAAAGAAGTAAGGTTCTGGATGGTGAGAAAAAACAGGCTAAAGCATGCAAAGGAGAAAAAGAATTCTAAAAGTGAAGGATCACAGGAAGGGCATGCAGGGCCAAAGCCCCAGGAAGAGGTGGAAGAGCATAGCTCCTGAATACCGAGTTACACAACTAATAACTTACATGAGAAATCAGTCAGTTGTGTTTTTGGATAAATGTATTGGTCTTTTGGCAGGAAGAATACAGGAAAGTGGAAAGGAAAGTGTGACTAGCCTGTAGTAGTTTGATCCAGGAGCCTAATGATGGTGAATGGGGTAGATATAGGAGAAGAACAGTCACGAGTTCTACATTTAATTTCAGAGCACTGCTCTTTTAGAAGATTCTTTGGTGTTGCCATTTGTATAAAATACTGTATTTGTCTGTGTTATGGATTACAACCTGCATGTATCCAAGGTATGTACTAGGAATATTAAGAGTTAGATTCAGCAATCATGTAATGAATGTGGATGTCAAGTGTTTTTAATCTGCAGGTACAGTATTAAACAAATTCTGATGCGAGAAAAAGTACAACAGAGTACATGATACGGATGGGATATACCATGAATGCATAGTAACTTCATATACACAATTTACATAGAACTTAAGAACAGGGCAGCTCTGAATCACCATTACGAACCTATTTCCTCAAGGTTGGGAATGACTTTAGTATGAAGGGGCGTGTCAGGAAAACTTAAGAATGTAGAACAGAAGAGTGGGTGGAGGGAGCCAATTAAATGAGGAATGGACGCACACAACTATGAACCTAAAGATAAGGTAGCCCTATGGCATTCGTAAGTCGGTTAAGAAGCTGAAGACCCGGTTCATGTCAGGGGAGTTGTCTTGTTACTTTTTGCGTATAATAAAGAACCTAAATCATTCTTAAATGTAAATACGGTCCATAATAACCATTATAAAAAAAAGTAATAGAAATAAATATGGTTGGCAGTCTTATCTAGCTATAGAAGCCTGAGTATGACAAAACAATGTTTTTGGCATTTGTTGCTTACGTTCATTGTATGAAATTTTGTTTAATAAAAGCTTGTTGATATCACTTTTGCTGCCTTACAATGTTTATTATTACTTTGCCATTGTAGTACATTCAATCCTTTTTCTATTCCATTCATAAGGTGTTTGCATGCAACTTGTCAGTTAATGTGCTAACCAGGATAACATAAATTATGTGTTCATCAATAGTTGATCAAATACAAATGATCAGTCAGTATAGAAAATGATGCTATATGTTGTTATTTAATGATTCCCAGATTCTAAGGGCCAGATTTGCTAAAGGGTGGTTTTGCAAAATAGCTGCTTTTGGATGATTTTTACAGTGGTTTTTTAACCACTGGATTTACTAAGGGGAAAACCACCTATAAAACCATCAGAAACCAGTACTTTTGAAATTGACATCTCAATTTTTTAAATGCTGAACATACAAACCACTGGATTTACTATGCAACGGTTAACAAAATTGGCAATACAAAAAAAGGTGCTTGTTCAACCCCTAACTTGTCAACCCCCTCCCCCCTTAATTTTTTTTTTTTTTTTTTTAAACCCCCATAGTTCTTGTTCCTGGCTTTGTCACAGCTTAAAAATACAGGTTATGGCTATAAGAACTGTCAATAGTTGTAGATGGTAAATAATAAACCCTTTTTTACATAGCGATGGAATTTATGTATTATCGGGACATTACATGGCGCAGTGGAACAGGGAAACATAGCATGCTGCTGCTTGTGGTACTACAAGTGAGAGCATGCCCTGTCAGCCATCGGAATGCTACCCCTTGGAATACTACTAGCACCAGCATGCCACAGCATTACATGGAAGCCTGCGCTTGCTGCAGCACTTAGTTCTAGTAAAAAATGGGGATATTTTACTGTTTTATTAAGTGTTTTTACCACCCAAGATCACATAATAGAGACTATATAAGGGGGACCACTAGTAACGAAGTACCACTAGTACCTTATTAGCATCGGAACCCCGTGGTTGACGGACCGTCCAGTATCTTCCCGTGGAACATGAAGAAGAAATCATCAAGAAACAGGACCATTTCTACAATCAAGTCTCCCAAGAAAGAGGACTTCAAAAAAGTGAGTACTGACATTTTTAACAAAATAATTAACTTGTGTAACACGATATATTTTGTATGGTGCTGCTATATGTAAACAGGAAAAAGACTTAATGCATGCTATTTTTACTTAAATATTATGCCAGCTTTCAATTGTGGACACATTGTAAGCACTTTGGGCCTGATCCAGAGTTGCGATGTTGTGCAGTGCGTACTAACGCACAGCATAACATCTATGCACTCCCCCTGACCAGGCATAATTACACTCTGCTATGCCGGCTGAAGGCTACTTTAACTTCAGCCGGTGTAACAGAGTGTAATTTACGCCAGGACCGGAGCATAACTAACTAACCCTGCCCTCCCTGACTCATTTCCCTGCCATCCCCCGTCTATCTTCCCTAACTGCAGCGTAGTTACGGCGTCTGTAACCTAGGAATACCCCTTCATCCATAACTACGCTGCAGTTATGGATGCCCTATCCAGAATAAAGAAAATCCATTACTACACCGGGCAATATCTGCCCGGAGCATGCGCAGATCGGCTAAACAGCCGATCTTACGCATACGTCCACCGTAACGACGGTGGCAGGGTAGGTCTGGACAGGCCCTTTGTATTGGGCCAAACCAATATATGTTTTAAAGTTACAGACAGCAAAGCATTTTATTCAATATCAAGGGGCTTGCTCTTTCTTCTTAAAATTTACGAGGATTAGACTTATAGCCATTAGTTTTACATGGAAGAAGGCCTTTTTATTCATACCAAAGGGAAAAATATATTAAAAAGCATGATTATCGGCACAATACACAGAACATACATTAGATCAAGGAACCTTTACTTACAGCGATTATAACGGAACAAGATTATTTTATATAAAACTATGTTTTCTTATGTACATGTTATTCCTGTATATATGTTGCCTTTTTCATATTCACATATTTTAGGATGATGTTGGTCAGTGCGCAGCATGACATTAACCCTTGCCATGCATACGCTTATAGTACTAGAAGACACAGCATGACCTGGAACACATGGCCATGCTGTGCCTTCTGGTACTATTAGCGCATGCATGCTAAGGGTTCTTAGCATGCTACGCTAGACATTTTTTAAACAATTTACATTTTTATTAACAAAAATAAATTTAAACAAATATTCACAAAGGGGCCTTGATCGGCAGCGATTTTTTTATATGGAAAGTTGCCATGAATTTATACAGAAAATCACAGTGAATTATCCATGAAACAATCACTGCCTATCGACGGCGATTATAAATCGCCAGCCAAGAACGCGGCTTAGAAAAAAAAAATTTTTAATCGCTGGAAAATAGATGGCTGCCGATTCATAATCACAGCAAAAAATTGACTTTTGTAAATGAGGCCCTAAGTGTTTTATTGTTATAGCTGCGGTTCTGGTCGACACTAGTTGATGAGGTATAACAAGTTGTAAAGTGCAGCAAGTATAGATATCAACATATGAATGGAAATTATTCCATATGAAGGTAAACACAAACAGATGACAAACAATTATAGGTCTGGCTTTTCACTCTTATTAACTTGAATAAATGTAAAACTTTCTATTAGGCCCATTCACTTTAATCTATCACAAACAGGTTTTCTAAAAACTAAATCTTGATAACGTAATATGCAGCTTATAGTTACAGAGCCGTGCCTGGTTCATGATCGATTCTAGTTCTCTGGTTCAATAGAATGCCTCCATCTCCTCACAGGAAGCAAAGCCTCTGAGTCTGTAGACCTGTGAACTGCATGACTTATACTTTGTAGCAAGTACAAATATAAAAACACACGCACGTATCTGTTTATATATACAGCAGTTCATATGAAATAGCACTCCAGTGATCCACAAAGTTAGGTACTCCGTTGCCTATCTCAGCCTTGTTGTGGCAAAAGTATTCAATTAATTAATTGTGGCACTCGAAGATTTTAATAAAAAATTATGTGAAAATGTAAGTTTTGTGGTCCAACGTTAGTTTTTTTATTCAAACTTTCATCAGGGCCTATACATGGTGTATATAGTGAACACATAACAATTTATACACTTAGCCAATCTTGTATCCTCTCCACACTGTAACTGGGTCAGTGTGTTCCCTGTGTGAACCGGAAGCAACTCGGTAGCAGTGTCCTGTTCCGCAGCTGAGCCTACTGTTACCCTGTTACCGTAAACTAAGGTTAACTCCCAGTGTCAAACTAAGTGAAAAAATGAAAGGTGCTGAATTGCACCCTGTAAATGTACAGTGCAATAATACAATGGTTAAAAACAACTTGCTCTTGCTATAGAGCTGGAATTAACCCTTAGAAACAAGGTCAACTTAGGGCACTCTTGATAGTGCAAAAAGTGACTCAGGTGCCTTATCCAAATATAGCAGCTTGAAAATGGGACCTGTGTATATGTATGTTTGCTCTCTTAATGTCAAATGTCAAAAACAAGCGGCACTCTGAAGTTGGCATCTATTGCAATAGGATAAATATAGAAATATATTTTTTGCGCTACCTTTATGATAAAGTTGTGGAATCACGGAATCATGTGAGCTGTACATGTCTGAACTTTACTTTCTAAATGAACACATTTAAAGATCAGGATTCTTATGGCAAGAGTGAAAGCGGTTTCTGTCATAATCTGTCATTGGGTTAGGACAAATTACTTTTATGTTTGTCTACCATTAAACAATAATCTAGGGGAATTTTGTGCATTTGCTAAAGATACAGAATATTTAGGGTACAATGGACAAAGAAGCAAGATGAAAGTTTGGAAGGATCTCATATCCTCAATGCAATTTTTCAATCTATTCCACCCCACCGACAGCTGCAGACTTGACCGAGCGAAGCCTATGGTCAGCTGCTTCCATGCTCGCATTAACAGCTGGTTGAAAACCTTACACTTATATGCAGGGAATATAAATGCCAAAAGTTGTTTTGTTGGTATAAACAGGATACTTTGCAAGAACAATTTAAGTTTATATTTTCATACAAACAAAAATGCACAATCATATATTCCATGGTAATGTAATGAAAGTTTCACTTGGCTAAACCAAAAAAGTAGTTCCCAGTATCACATACATATTGCAAAAAACTAAAAGTGGCTCTGATCATGACGGCAAAATAAGCCGTAGGAACAAACACTGCCTGCCAAGCAGCTGATGACTTGCCGAGTGCAGGTGAAGTGCTTTGCTCTCACTACATGAATAAGATGTGACACTTGGCTTATGGAACGTAACGCACAACTCTATTAAGTTCTGATAAGCTTTTATATGTGCAAGTGTTTCTTGTTTATAGAAAACAATTTATATTTCAGCTATAAATCATTGTGGTCTGCGCTACCCTGAACAGCCAGAACTATTGTATTGTGTAAGAGCTGGAGAAAAGAAGGGGACTCTCCTCAGGAGAAACACTACAATGATATGCATAATATGACACAATGTCAGAAACACTACAATAAGGCTCTTTATTCCAAATCACAAGTTTTTTGTAAAACTAGCACAGTTTATATAGATTTACAGCTGATCATCTAAAACGCAGCTGTCTAGAAAATGACACTTATTTATGTATCACTGAATCTCAAGCTAAGTTTGAAATGATTTAGCTAAAAATGTGCAAGCTGCCGGCATCCTATCGTGCGCTATACTGTAGCAGCTGCAGATGTGATTGACTTTTTTAGCTGCCACCATAATTTTGCTGGGATGATTGGGTAATAGGTACTTTTATTTTTAGTACAAAAAAACTGCACATCAATTCAAATACATGAAATGTGTGCAAGTGTATATATAAATGGAAGAGGTACAGCCAAGGACCAAAGTGACCACTGTGTAACTACAAGGAACAAAAGAGAGGTCCGGCGCTCCAAACAAACATTATATAACACTATGTGTCAGTTCATATATAAAAAGGAGGTTTAGTTCACAATATAGCTTATTGGGATAAGCTCACCTGCCCAGCGTCAAGGCGTCTCCTGTAGGTGAGTCCCTATCCACCTGCTATATGTGTACTCAGGAGGTCTGTATTAAGACACTGACATTGCCTGGTTGTTATGACACTGCTAATAATGCTCTGCAGTGGTAGCAATGTCTGTGTCCTTGGCAGTAGGCACTGAGAAAGGCTCCCTGCAGCTTGAGGCTTACATGCACCAGTGCCTGCAGTAAACAAGCATAAACACAACGCATGTAAAGAAAAAAGTAAAAAGAAAGTGGTGGGGATAAATATGGAAGAGCTTTTCCTATTTAAAGAACACTAAACTAGTAGATAACAATAAGCCGGATCCACAGTTATTACCGTGAGCCACTTACACACGCAGAATGCGTAAACGGGCTCCATGGACTGGAAAATGCATCATTTCATTCAATCAAAAGACCTGAAAGAGGATTAAAGCCGGAAAAGACCATTAGGATCATGCGATTGATACATAAAGGAAAATGTCAGTAGTTGGCATTGCTTTATTCTTTTTCCTGAAAGTGTTAATATACCACATGAGGAAGAGGGCGCTTGTCAGTTAGGGGTAGATCCTGACCCACGCTCGGCTTACATATGTGCGCAGGTCCCTCTGTACTATCGTGTAGCGTTGAGTGCACACCACCTGCACTCTCCGCTCAAGGTAGTAAATCTGGACACTTACGTGTCCCAATTCCTACCTTAAATTTTATGACTAGGTCTGTCACCTTATGGTAGCAGATGTAGTCTTAATGGGGGTTCTCCCACCCCAACATAATTTACATGGCTATCTCTGCCTGTATGGTAGAGATATGACCATCATAATTTAGCCCCTTTTTTGTACCAGCCGGCATATGTAATGAAGTTATCCCGGCAGTGTAGGTCATTTTTATGTGCCGGGAGTTTCAGTGTGTAAGTATTTTAAATTGTCGAGAATTTTTTGCGCCGGGATTTTTAACTTGCCGGGAATTTTAGTGTAGGTAT
>WWET01001031.1:47581-64749 GCA_011038615.1 Limnodynastes dumerilii
ATATATGTAAAATTTGGTTATATAATTTTTTATGTTATGTAATTTATATATTTATAATCTGAAATACAGCATCATTTAGACAAGTATGTGCCGTTAACTGTTTGCGACTTCTAACTGTTGGGATGTGCAAGTGTACACCTGAGCAATAACATACTGAACTACATTGCTATGTAATGTTGAATTTTGCTAGCTAATTTATATTTTTGTCTTGTATTTTGGCTAACGCATTTTCAAAGTGTATACATAAGGCTATGCAGTATTTTTTGTAAATACGTCTTAAATAATGTATTTACCATGCATGTAAACCATGTTTGGATTTGTAAGATCAACAAACTTTGCAAAATGTGTTAGCTGAGCTGCACACTTGCAAATTTTCCCTTACAATACAACTCTGATGCCCAAGTCTGATTTTAATTTGCTTTATTCATATCATAAATTTTTTTTCACATTTTTTACATTTTTTAACTTCGACAATATCGTGATAGTCTTCAAACATTTGAAAATTGGTACAAGGAGATATATTAAAGTAATTGTTCACAAAAAATAGCTACAGTCAAACAAAGTATTACTCAATCACAATAGGCGGATCATTGACTAGCTCCCTCTGAAGATACCAGGCAGTAAATCTGAAACTATCATAAAGCTGTTGTTTAATTGTAGTAGGTAAGGTGCCAATGTACTTTTCCCAGGCATCAAAGAAGCGCTCCGTCAACCTCTCTTTTGCAAGCATGGTCTCAAGCCATTCCATTTTAAATATATAAAAATGTTTTTTCTTGAATAAAGTAATGGGCGGAGCTGTGGGGTGCAGACACATGTGCAAAATACACTGCTCAAAAAAATAAAGGGAACACTTAAACAACACAATGTAACTACAAGTCACTTGTGTGGGTTGTAGACTCTGTCTCATGCTACCACTAGAGTGAAAGCACCGCCAGCATTCAAAAGTGACCAAAACATCAGCCAGAAAGCATAGGAACTGAGAAGTGGTCTGTGGTCAACACCTGCAGAACCATTCCTTTATTGGGGGTGTCTTGCTAATTGCCTATAATTTCCACCTGTTGTCTATTCCATTTGCACAACAGCATGTGAAATTGATTGTCAATCAGTGTTGCTTCCTAAGTGGACAGTTTGATTACACAGAAGTGTGATTGACTTGTAGTTACATTGTGTTGTTTAAGTGTTCCCTTTATTTTTTTGAGCAGTGTAGTTTTCCAGGCCGCTGCTAATTGCCTTTTAACACCTCTACTGGATCTCTGATCTTTTGGTTGTACCCCTAAAATTACCCATTCAGGGCTAAAGGGAATATGACTGACTAAACACTCCTCAACATATCTACGAATCTGTAGCAAAAAGCCTTGGATCACCCTGCAACTCCAAAAACAATGATAAAGGTCTGCGTTTGGATAGGTACATCTGGGGCAATCTGCACTATGTGCAGATCCTATTTTGAATCTCCTGAGAGGAGACAAATATGCATAATGAAAGGTATTAATAAACATCTCAATGCATTTGGATGCAGGCATCAGTCTACATGAAAGCTGGAGTGCTTTTAAAAAAGATTGGGTGTTAAGCAATGGGAATGCCACGCACCATTGTGCCATCCCCCTCGTTTGGGTAGTACAGTCAATATTCACTCTTAGAAAATTATAATGTTTTGACATTGCACACTTAGTTGGAGGTGTCTGCAATAAGAGTTTATCTAATGGGTTAGACCAGTCAGCTTTAGTAACCTGTTCGGTTACTTGTTTGATAGAGTGCTTGGTTTGTAAGAATGCAATGGGGTAATTATTAATAGATTAAATAGAGAGGACAGCACAGAAATATAAATAAAAATATAGCAATAAATATTTTGGAATGGCTGAAAGACAACAATGGTGTAAATTAAAATTGATATTTAATATTAATAAATATAATCAATAAAAGTCTTGAAACACCATATAAAAAAATAAATCAATTTTGAATAAATAAATTCACACAATCATTAAAAAAAATTGGGAAAACTAATGTACTGAGATACGTGGAACAAATGGATACATTTTGAGGAAATACGGAGAGTATCCTTTGAATGGTATAATAGCTGGTGATCGTAGCACTAAAGGGTAATCCTCAACATAGCAGGAATTTAGAGTTACATGTAGAGTTACCCAGTTCTTTTAGGGATATAGAAAAGTAATCCTACGTTGGTCTACACTCAATCATCTGTTATAGTGAATTGTTGGGTGGCCAGCCTGTCTGTAATTTAGTGTAGTTTAGTAATTCAATTATAAAGTCTGCAGTGGCCAGACATAGAGGAAAGAAGTAAATACCATCAGGCAGCTGATAATCCCGCTCCTTTGATCCTCTGAAGATTTATATTTCTGCGCTGTCCTATCTATTTGTTTTGTTTTGTTTTTATGGGTTAAGGTCCCATTATTGACAGCTGCGGCTTATAAATTCTTAGGAAGCGCCGTCACTCTCTATCCAATTATTAATACATTCACACTTTTCCCTGATCTCCTGAAAGCTTAGGAGACTTTTAGACAGAGTATTCAAAAATGACCCAATTGTTTTTATTCCCCCCAACCTCCAGATATTGAACGGCTAGGATGCCACGTCCAGCTGAAAGTCTGGATTGTGTAGAAGAGGTAAACGTATGGTGCAATGTAAATTTAATCCATGTTTGTGGCAAATCATATGCCATACCTTGCTGGTGTTCCATAATAATGGATTCTCTCTGATCTCCAGGGTGATCTCCAGGTAGTGCCTATGCAAGAAAGCTACCAAGTCCATACCATGTAAAAAAGACCATTTCAAGGCATTATTAGCATGGTTATCACTTTCACAAAGCCAGTCCTTTATATATGTGAGGAGGGCAGTCTGACTGTAAATGTCAGGGAAATTTACCCCTCCGTTTATTTTGGGTTGTTGCAGTTTTTTAAGGCCATATAAAGGAACGGTATACTGAATAAATACGGTTTATGTCTTTTTTAGTAATGAGTAGAGGTAACAATTGTATAAGATATAATAATCGGGGGAATGCTATCATTTTAATAAAATTTATTCTTCCAAGGTATGAAAGGGTATAATAGTTGGCAGTGAGGCCATCTGGGCCTGGGGCCTTGCCAACACAAAGGGATTTAATAGCATTTGAAACTTCCATTTTGATATCTTCACAAACGCAGCATGCTGTTACAAGGTTAGCTTGGGGAGTTTAGCATCATCTAGAAACTTACTTTGTATCAAAGGGTCAATTGGTTGGGCTCGGTATAAGTTTGTATAGTAAGAATCAAATTGGTTCATGATTTCTTTAGATTTAATATGGAGTTGGTTAGTTAAGGGGTCTTTGATGCTCTGAATATGGTTTTGACCCTAACATGACCTAGAAATATTTTGCCAACAACTTCCCAGCTTTAATTCCCCATCTATAATATTTTTGGTGGACATACTTATGACTACGCGCCGCTTGGACTACTTCAAGTAATTTTCGGACATGCACAAATGCCTCATATCTCTCGTCTGTAGGATCATTAACAAAAAGCTCAAATGCCATAGACATGTCTCGCAACATTGACTCCTCCCGTAATCTAGCCTCTCGTCCCTTGTTAGCAACGTGGCTAATTATGTGACCCCTCATCACCGCTTTTGAAGCTGACTAAAATAAAACATGTTCTTCCCAGTGTTCCAGATTATCATCTAAGTAGTTCCCCCAATACGTATTAAGGTAGGATTGGAACTCCTCTGAAGTTGATAGGTAATTTGAAAATCTCCATAAGCAGGTAGAGTTTTGGGGCTCTGGGAGGTCTAGGTCGATCGTAACCGGGGCATGGTCTGAGACCAATATGTCATGTAATGCATCTGAATGTAATTAAGTTAACAGCCTATCCAAGATCAAGAGGTAATCAATGCGTGATAGTGACCGATAAACTGGGGAGCAAAAGGTAAACGCCTTTTCTGCAGGTTGTAACAATCTCCATGGGTCAGCAAGATGGTGGGATAATTTAAGAGTCTGTATCTGTACATGCTGCCACTGATGAGTTATTATCAATAGCTGGGGAAAGTTTGTCTATTTAAGGGTTATCCACTGTGTTAAGGTCCTCTCCAAGAATCAATGGTGCGTTGTCACTCTGCTGCAGGATCTGCGTCAAGTTTTGGAAGAATGTCTGTCTGTCCGAATTCGGGGTATACACATTAACCAATGTATAACTAACATGTAGAATTTTGATATCTAATATAAGAAATCTCCCCTCTGGGTCACTCACACTGTCTCCTAGCCCATACTGCAGGTTTTTATGAAGCAAAATCACCACCCCTCCGATTTTGTTCGAAATGAGGCCTGTATGCGATCTCCTATCCAATGGGACCTGAGGGAAGATGAAGCTCCCCCCATCCAATGTGTCTCCTGGAGGAACATAATATCTGGCGAAATTTCTTGAGATGCGTAACTATTCGTTTTTCCTTCACAGGGGTGTTTAGACCCCCCACATTCTAGGAGATCACCCTGAAACCTCGCTTGGTGAGTTTAGTGTGAGTGTTGTGTGGTGTGTGTGTTGGTGTGGTCATCTTACCTCATTAAAAATGGGGTTTCTGCAGCCCAACGCCTGTGGCAGCCCAATGCCCCATGAGTCTAGAGATCTCAATGATGGGTGCAAAAGAGGACCTTGTAGGGAACTCTCCTCTATGCCTAGGTACAATAAAGACTGTTTAATAAAAAAAATCACAGTGCATAGAACTTTTTTCAAAACAATTTTCCACAACCAATAACAGTCTGTGTAAGCGCCTTCGCTTAAGTGAGGTGCTGGTCATGAAATGGAACAAAAACAGAAACAATAACATCAAAGTTAACAACATTGCAAAGCAGGCTAGTCTTAAGTGCTTAGGTAACTGCAACTAATTTACAGTTTGGAATATAGATTCCAGTTTTGCAATATAGGAAGATGCAATGTGCTCCAACGCTTCTGAGACTAAATTATAAGTTATGCTTTGAAATGCATTATTTACACTAAATAGAAATTGTCCCGATTCTTAGGCTGTGTTAGCTAAAATGCACACAGACATTGTGAAGCTAGAGTGTATTGTACGAAATGAGTCCACTTTACACCATAACATCAGTACATGGAATGTTCACGCCTTATGAACCAAATCCTTAAAAATTTGTCAGATATTATTTTTTATCAAGAATGTTGTCTTTCATTTTTTTTTTTACAATAACCACTATTGGTCTTTCTTTCAAGTTCGCCAAATTTGAGTGTTGTAGAAGGCGAGAAGGAAGATCAACCACCAGCTGAGTCTTGTCCTGGTAAGTTTTTACACAATATTATAACACTTGCATAACATCCTAAATGTTTTCAAGTCAAATTTACAGTTTTTAATCAAAAATTAGTTTTCAACATTTATCTAGCATGAGAAATAAAGATATGCTGACGTGTGTGTGTGTGTGTTTGTGTGTTTAGGGAGAGGGGCAGAGGGAGGGAAAGTTAGAGTGGGAGAGATTTTGAGATTGAGGGTGACTTAAATAATTTACAGCATATGTGATGGACAAACAGAACAAAATGTGAAATAATGGAATTACACTGTAACATTAATCAACAAGCACAGCATTACGTAATGATTATGACATTATGTTGGTAGCTGCACTTCTAACATATCTTAATATATATTAAAAATATAAAAAATATATTTAAATGTGAATTATGTAACCCCTAAACGATGTATTGACTTGTTGTGCGTTATTACAATGTGCTCAGTTTCTATGTTTCAACGTTCACATTCGTGCTGGCGAATAAACATTAGCTGATACCTTTTTCAAAATGTGTATGTGCTTTAAATTTTTCGATAGTATTAATATGTATTGGCGTATGTAATTTTAAAATCAATGTTTGTTTTCATTACAATCGTGAGAAGTTGGTGGAGTTTTTCCACTAATGCTTCAGCAATAATGGGCGAAATAGGGGCAAAAATAGTCTAAAATAAGTTGGAGACATTTGCTCAACAACTGTAATTGTTACAGTACATGTTTGTTTTGACCAGTTTTATGATTAAATATTGTATTTATTTTATATTGTAAAATAAACTTTTTTTTTGGTTAATTAAACTTGTGATTTCTTTACAGTAGTTGAAAGATTACAACATTACAATAACATTCTATCAGCTTTAATGAAAAATGTAAAAACATTAAAACATTTTACAAATCTATGCATATAATACAAATAGAGAAAGCTAAACATACAACTATAGCTATAAAAAAACATATTTTCATTCATTTACACAAAATCACAAAAGTTTTAAATTTTATGTTAGAAACCACTTCTAAATATGAATAGATTGTATGCGCAATGTCAACACAATTGAAAGATTAGACGTATGCATGGTTGCCCATCCGTTTGTGCATAGTTATAGGTATGTTTTGTGCGATTATAAGGGATTGATTTTCTGCACAAATGCGCAACTTAGAATTAAGCGCATATTACGTTTTTACGTAACCTTGTTAAGATAATTGAAAAAGAAACCTCTTATCAGTCTCAGAATAAGACACTTACAAAAAGGAAAGGACTTACGGTTCGTAGATCTAATGCAGGAAGAGTTCCCAAACCGATGAACAGTAACGCTCTTAAAAGTCTCAAGCAAAAAGACTCAGCTGCGTGTTAGCACTCCATGGATATGGTGCAGGATTGCTGCGTCTCCCTTCACTGGTCTGTCTCCACGCCTCGTTCTCAATGCTGCGGTCCACAGGCTTCCAGTATAGGGGGAGATATGAGTCTAGGAGACACGAGCACCTATTAGTGCAGATCAACCAATTTTATTCAATAAAAGCTTTAAAACTAGAATACTCACTAAGGGAGTGTGACATATAGTGAAAATATGTCGAAATAAGCATATGATAATGAAATCCAGAGATCACTCCTACATTTAAGGGACCTCTCCGGCAATTCCATGATGCCAATAGGAACAGTCTTTGTTAAATGGTACCTCTGTATGCACCGGCCAGAACCCTATGTTAACTTCTCTGCACATCTGCGTCCGCATGGACATAGATCCAAGCGGAACTGCTGCTCTCCGCCCCCTCATTAATATGCCTAAACCCACCTGTCTGGTGGTTTTCAGGCATGAAATATTTAAGGGCCGGCCCCTTCTATGGAACTTCTTCTGTACATAACAAAGTTACGGCACACAACACCTGGTGCGTGTATGCGTTGAAGTTACTTGTCAAGGGTGACTTGTGTAACTCCCTTTACAAACCTATAAGCACTAAAACAGCCTCACAGCAATGCGCATGCATGTAAAAACAGCGAGAATGCATTAAATGATAAGCTGTGTGCATTTTTACATAAGCCACCTTCCATGAAAAGGGCTGTAAAAGTGTTTCCAACGCGGGTTGGGTGATACCGCTGTAGTTTGCGATTATTGCTAACTGTTAAAAAATCATAGAGGGTTAATCATGATGTTTATTCATTCCTTATCGAACAGTCGCACTTTTCACAACAACATTCATTATGTAAGGTACCTGTAATTTACTAAGCTGGGGATACAAGCAGTATTCCCCTCTTGTCCTTATTTCATAAATCTCTCCAAATGAATTGCCTACAGCTCTTGAGATATAAGTAATGTAAGTAAGTACTAGGTCTGGGCAAATATATGGATGGTCATTCTTTATTAAAATATAAGACTTAATTTTACCATAGTATACCATATGTATACCCAAAGTGTTATGTACGTGTAGAGATAGGCTACATATTGTACCTCTACAGACCTGTACACATAGCTTGCATTGTAACTGTCAATTCCCTTACACCCTCTATAAATGTTCCACTGACATTCAATAGCTTTATGTCACAGCTGTGCCTATAAATGTCTGTAAAACCCAATAGAATTTAATCTGTGTAAATGTAGGTCAAGGTCCTGAAAGTGACCAGAAATCATAAAACCTTCGCTACAAGGGCCATATTTATATTTGTAAAGTCAAAAAAAAACAAAAAAACACCACCCAGAACAACTCTCTACCCTTGAAATCCTAGATTTAATCAAAGAATTATAATCCAGTTGTCTAGCCATAAAAGCCTTAGTACAAAGAACACACAAGCATTCTGTTGTCTGTATAATACTGAAACAGTGTGTGCTCGTAGCCAGATGGACACAAACAGCAGAAAATACATTAAGGAAAGAAAAAGGATCAGAATCAATAGTGCAGACATAATAATGCATCGGAGAAGGCAAGCTCCCCTCACATATAATAGTTTGATAATAGTATCAATGATTTTGCATCACAGAGCAATGTTTCTGCCAGAGGTCTTAAAATCAATATTTCCATAGTAACAGTAATGCTTCTGAAATGTTTTACACAAAACTCTTAAAACATTTATTTTAGTTTATTTATATATATATTTTTTTAAACAATAATGGGTAAAAACCTGTTCATGTCAATGAGAAGGCACTTAAGCTTCTTTACATAGGGCCGTATTCACAGATCCGTTAGTTCTAGGTACGCAATTATACGCACGTACGTTGCAAGCCACCACCCATGACACTCCCCTCACATGGACGGCTTTACATAGACTTCTGCCACCATAGAGCACCCTTATCCTTATGTTTGCACTTATGTGCGTATAATACTTACATACATATATAGCTAATCACGCCCTCAACTGGTCATTTAAATTCCTCCCCCCACCCACTTTAATTTAATTTTGTCCACACGGATTTAAACCACGCCCCTCCGTGACATGCCTAATGGACTTCCGTGCGTAAAATCAACGTAAATAGCATAAAGTTACTACACATGCAAAGTTATTCCGAACGCAAAAATTGATCTGTGAATATGACCCATAATAATGACTAGGGGTCGATGGTCATTTTTTTAATAATAAAACAGATCTAGCTAGGGCCATTTGCTACAATCAATTTATTAATCAATAAATATGATAGTCTTCTATTAGACCAATCTCTGGACTGTGTGGTATAGAACCAAAGGTATGCTTTATTTATTATAGGTTGTTAATATATCTAAACTATTTATCCATATTGGATCATCTTCATTTGTTTAATAAATACCTATAAGACATACCATAAAGGAACTTTGCATATACTGTTGCTGTTATTAGTGAGTGGGATACAGTGTTATTTTTTGTAGTGAATTTATATACATAGGCTTGTATTTTATGAGCTACATCTGGCTACGCAGAAGGCCAATTTTCTGCAGATTAAAGTTTTATTGCTAGGAACCCCTTGGAGTGTATGGTCATAGTAAGAATCATTATCACAGATTACAGTCATTGTAGCCTAGAGCCTTCTATTACTCAACCTAATACCTATACAAATTGTGTCATATCTATGCACCCAACCTTGTAGTCATGGTGAATCTATGACTACTGTATCTTGAATAGTTCTATTAACTTTAAAAAGGCATTAGTTTCATGTTGTGAAAAAGATTCAGTTAGCTCGACCTTTCTGATGGTCCTATACTTCAAACCTAATGCTCTAACCTTGTTTACCCTTAAAGTAAAGGCAATGAAAAAAAATAGTTTAACGTGGTACAAGCTGCCACAAAATGGGCCAGATCCAGACCTACGTTTCTATTACGTTTCGACACGTAGTGTATTTTCTATGCACTCCCCTCGCTCGTAAGTACTTTGGCCATTTTACGCTTGGCAAACCCTACCTTAATTTTTCAAAGCGTAACTACTGCTGTACGTAAAGGCTTCACGTACGTGTCTAAACATGCTCATACCATATGATTTAAATGCCTCACCCCGCCTACGAAGCGTAATTACGGGTGTCGTATGGCTGTCACGCCTCTTCGTTCTAAGTTACGCTGCTCATATGAGAGTTACGTGGCGTAACATCTGCTGCACGCACGCACAGTCATACAATATAAAGTTTTTTACGTCACCAGCTAGCGTGCTTAGTTCTGGATCTACCCCAATATCTTTAATTATTTATTTACATTTTTAGCAGAAACATGTCTGCTTGCAAGATATTATGCCCAAAACAAAGCAACAGGATCTGAATAACAGGATAAATATTACCAATCTATATTCTATAGTTCATTAATATAGGGATATATAATAGACATATTAGATCTATTTCCAGTCTACATATATTGTAAATTGTTAGTCTCTTTTTAGTCTCAAACACATTTTGAATGAAGAAGAAGTTGTAAACAAATGAAATACAACACTCACTCTGCCATATTGATTTTGGAATAAATCATTGAAATGGAACCAACAAAATTGCTGTCACCTGAACCAAATACCATTAACAGCAATACAAGTTTCCTGATTACAATTGACAGAAATAACTCACAGGTAAAGTAAATAGAAGATCAGAATGCAATTAGTAGCTAATTCTACAAAGTATGCACACCAAATGGACTGTGTCTGGGGTGTGAACATTAAATATATTATACCACTTTAGAATATATTTATTTGTACTTGCTTTTTTTTTAAGTAAGGAATTGGTCTAAAGTTTTGTAATTTGGGATTCATAGAATAGTGATGATATACTCTATGGGGGCAGGTAATGACATAATCCAGTGAAATAGTATCCAGAAATTAATTACATGAATCCAATTTTCAATTGGCACCTTTGCCCTAGTTTTCATTTTCACCTAGTTTTATTGCTTTGACACACCTCACTGTTGATATTCAGGGCTCAAAGGCATAGGTTTATTTCTGTGGGTCTATGAAGTGTGGATGTAATGGGACCTGGAGTTTAGGTAGCTCTCCTAACACCATGTACCCCCACTTAGACCTACCTAGGTGTTACCTAGCTCAAACCCTTATCACTGGTTAAAGTAATGTACCTTTTCTGGTATAAGGACACTGATCTGATACCTAGAAAAGTTATCTAAGAACTCTGAATAATAGCAGACACATAGGGCCTGATCCAGACCTACGCATGAGAGCGGAGCGTATTACCGCTTCAGCGTGAAAACTTTCACTCCCACGACACTCCCCTTACCTTTACTTCCGTACGCCGGCTGAACCCTATCTTAACTTTTCCCGGCATCGGTACGAATTTTCGTAACGACACGCTGATCGTACCGGGCTAAGCACGCCCATACTGTACAATTTAAATGGCTGCCCCCGCCTACATTCCCTAACTCCAGCGTCCGTACTAACTTCGTAATAGAAACACGCCCCGTCGTCGGAAAATACGCAAACAAAACGGACGCGTGAATCGCCGCTACGAAAAGGTCTTTGGTACGACCGGAAGTTGTCACTCTGCACATGCGCAGTGCGTTTTTTCTGCCGAATTTACACTTACGACCAGCGTACGATCGCTTGCGCCCGTCTGCACATGTGCAGAGCAGTTTCCCAATGCATTTCCGCATTGTGTCAATAGAAAGTAGAGACACATTGATTTCAATTTTATCTTTGTCTGTATGGGATAATAGACTAGGTAATATGTTTCATATTGCATGACATAAATATAGAACACTCATTGGGCCTGATCCAGAAATACCCTGGCCCGTTGTCCGTAAGTATGGCCAGCGTAGCTCTGGTGCACTCCCCCTGTCACTCCCCCTGTGTGAGCGTAGTTAAACACAGTTACATTGGCTGAAGGCTACCCTAACTTCAGCCGCCGTAACTGTGTGTAACTACGCTCACACAGGAGCATAATCTGACTAACCCAGTCCTCCCCTCCTAATTACCCTCCCTTCCCCGCCTAGCTTCCATAACTACAGTGTAGTTACGGAGCTGCCCGCCCCTTCGTCCGTAACTACATTGTAGTTATGGACGGCAGATCCATGGCTCCTAAAGCCATGGATAACACCGGGCAAAATATGCCCAGCGCATGTGCAGAACGTCATTTCTGCCGTTCTCACGCAGCCATCCATCGTAAATACAGCGGGCCGCGTTACTCTGGATCAGGCCCATAGTCACTTGACATTTGCTTTAGCCGTTTTGCTTCTGGATATATTTGTGAAGTGCTTTAATAAAACAAAAATGTTATGCTTGTTACCTGAACTTAAGAAGTGTGGATGGGATCCAGACTTCCACTTTTGTTGCATTTGAAGCTCTAAACACAGTGCCCACAGGTATCCCCTTTAGATTCAGCCTTCCGAGCAAGCCAGGTGAGGGCCACACATGCCACTTCAAGACCTGAACCCAACCTTACGATTTTCTTTCTTAATATACTTGAAAAGGCAAATGTGTGTAGGGCTGTAAAATGTAAATAAGTGAGAGGGGAGTGCCAGGGGAAGTGCATTATCCTTAGTAGTGCGTAACTTAGGCACGCTTGCGTACATAAAATTACCTTAAGTCTATGTTTCTATGTCTGGATCTGGCCCTTTGCTAGTAATGTAGTTTGCCTTCAGAGGCTTTAATGATTCCCCTGTGGATGCAGTACATTCTGGTCATTCTCACAGCCCATGATGTTGCCATGCTGTTAATCAATGCATCCCTCATCGCTCCTCTTTACTTGGCATAGCATCGCTAGTGAATTCAGACTTACTTGATTTTATTACACTTGCTCACAGCTCCATGTATGCAGACATTTACATCTGTGCATTTTCTGTGCTCAGTACTCCGCCTCCACATGCCCCCTCTCATGTTATTTATATATTATGTACACTCTGCACAGGTTATTCATCCTGCTATGTGCTTGGTTATCAATTACAATTATCCTGCAATGCTGCTTAACTTGTATTACATTGTAATGCCTTGTTACTGTAATTGCATGTAATTGTATTGTAATTGCATAATCTTTATCTGTTCCTTTATCTGTTCATTTCCCTTGTTTTACCACATAAACACTCTGTTCAACCTACATCAATACAAAAAAAAACCATAAAAAGATAAACAAATTCTTCCACATCTGGTTGTTTATTAGATGAAGGGAAGGTTTAGTTGTGGGTCGGAATACAAACAGTCACAGGGTAATGAGCAGCATGGACAGAACTATTTGTTTGACTAGAACTATCTTTAGGTCGCTTGACACCCTTACATATGTATTGTAGATACTAAGCTATTTATAATCCTGAAAATGTTCTTTTCTACAATGAAAGATATTACTGTCACCATTAGCAATGTCTAATACTATAATGTATGTAATGTAGTTTTAATCCATTTCCTTCGCTGTCTCCTGCTGCACAATGATTTGTAGTTTAAAATTCATTTACATCTGCTTGATTTGAATTAAAAAGTTATCTTGAATGCACAGTTTTCTTCCCAGCTTTAAACAAGTGAAAAATGGTGACCATAGGCTATTGCTATAAAACCTATTTCCTTGTGCAATTCTCCATTGTAAATACAGATTTTGTTTTACAGTAAAATATAATCCCTTTTTAATAAAAAAAAATACATTTTCATTGTTCAATTTAGCAATAAATGAACAATATGAGAGTTGAGAAAGGAGCTGGAGGGGAACAAATGTGGAATTTGTGGGGTGGTGGAGATAATACACGTGTTCCATTTGGATTCTCTGCATAATGAGTGTTATTGAAGGCAGACAACAATTCCTCCAGAATCTGATGTATTGAGGAGTTCACAGATGTGCCTGGTGAACGCATATATGCGTTTTTGGGAGTGTGTGGGACAGGTCAGGGAAAGAATGAAAAATAAGGAATTTGTGTTTTTCTATTAACAATGATAAAGTGATGACCTATTATACATAGATTAAAGATCTTATATGTAAAAAATGGAGCAATGTGCTCTTCTGATTATTAAAACCAGCAGCTCAGGGATAAGGAAGGTAGTATTTATGTAATCTCATAGGAATAAGGAACTAATACAGACTCAGAGGTCTCTAACATCAGATCAAAGAAAGTATGTTATGCCTTGAGGCCCGGCTTATTTTCTTATAACCTCATTTACTTCCTTTAGGCACTTTGGTTGCATTTTATTCCTAGAAATTGTTGTTCCATATGGCATTGCATGGACAATAATACTTATCTTATATATGTCATTACATTTTCATTAGAAATTTGCATTAATAACATTTTCTTAGAACTTTAGTGCTCTAATTGCATGTTTCCAGCCTAATGTTCATTGTGTAATGTCAACAAACCGTGATCCGTTATCATTAGCAGAGCATTTCTTACCAAACTTTTTCTACTGATGAACAAAGTAAAGAAGAAAGTTAATGTGGGTTTGTTTAGGGAAGAATGATATTATGGGTTGTTATTTAAGTTGTATTTAGTTTTTTAAACCCCGTACCTTTTTTTAAAAAAATAGAAATCTACCATTTCAGCTTGCGTTTTATGGATTTATCTGCTTAGTGAATTAAATAATCCAAACTAAAGGACACATTTATATTATTATTTTTAGGTGTCCACTTACACAAAAAATACAACACGTTGACCAAAAATGTAATATCAGTTTAAGCCTTCTTAAAATGTAATTGGTTTTAAATATTCTTGTCTGGATCCAGACAAAATGGGATTGTTGGGCCAGATCCAGAGCTAGGTCTGCTAGCTAGCCGGAGTCATAAAAACGATATTTAGCAGGTACTCGCATGCACGCGGCAAATGTTACGGCACGTAACTCTGAACGTATGTACCATCCTAGTATCAGGAGCGTGCCAGCCATACGACACCCGTAATTATGCTTCGGAGGCGGGGTGAGGCATTTAAATCGTACAGTATGGGCGTGCATGTAAGTACGTGCAGTCATTATGGCCGACAGGAGTTACACTGTGTAAAATTAAGGTAGGGTTTGGCAAGTGTAAAATGGGAAAATTACGTACAACCGAGGGGATAGTAATTACGATAGCGTAAATAGTAGCGTTGAAACGTAAAGGGAATGTAGGTCTGGATCTGGCCCGTTTTCCGCAAGCTGGATGGTGAAAATGTCCGCATAGCTAAAGCGAATATGCACACTGCAGACTTCGTGGATCTGGATCCTCAGGTCTCTGTTTTGGAAGCCTCTCCATCTGCTGGGTTGGTTGCCTACGTCAGGTACACAATGTGGGAGGGGAGTATGTTAATTGTAAAGTAAGGGCTTGGTAAAGTTCTTACACACAATCATTATTCCCCATTATATGTGTGGACAGTATGGAACTTTTATGGTAGGGTCTACATGGGGGAAGTCCCATGCATGTAAGGGGAGTGATCTCTTCTTGCCCACATGGCAGCTAGGAATGTGCAGCGATGCGGGATTGGATCTCCATTGCAGACGCAATTAGCGCTCCAGCTACAGCTGTGCAAGAATTCTGGATCCAGCCCTTTCTCCTTAAACATTTTGGATCGTTGTAATAGTCCCTATAGTGCAGTTGGATTATGTGTCGTCGTTGAAAACATCTTTTCTCAACGAAATTATTTTTTGCCTACAGGAGGATGTATTACTGTAATAAAATTGGTTTCAATACTTAATAGGAATGGGATCATTTACATGTATTTTACACAAAAAAGACATGTTTATGCTAATATAGCTCTCATGAATATGTTATATAGTCAATTACTTTCAATAAAAACATCTAATTAAGTTCAAACTAATTTTCAAATTGAAAGAGAACATTTTCTGCTCCTGTAATTAGTAAGCAGTGCTCAGTCATTGCAAAAAAAAAATCCATTGAGACTTAATTTCATAGCTGCTAATGATAATTCGATTGGATTGTCTTTAATTGCATAGAAAATGAGGAGGAATCCAATGTGTTTATTTAAATAAACATATAGATCCACTAACTTATTATAATGGCAAGATGAAAAAAAAACTATTGTAAAATGGCCACCTTGCAGTAAAATAAAATTATAATAAAACTGGACCTTAACAAAAAAAAAATGCTTCATGTTTTTATTCTCAGGGCATGATTTTCAATAAATAATATATATATCACACAGGACGTAGTCGCCGTAAATATAATCTCTTTTTTCGAAATTTTATTTTAGAAATCTAAATTTAGAAATGTTCTATTTTGACATTTATTTGAATATTTTCTATTTATTTATGTTACGTAGATATCGTTTTATAATTACATGGCTGTATTTCAAAATGTTTTTATTTCCAATGCGACTTGTTTGAATTTAGATGACGTTATCAGAATTTCGATTTAGTAATGTCTGTAATATGATACAGCTCTATATCGAAATGTTTATTTTAGGAAAAAGTTTTTAGCTAATACTTTATTCGAAATAGGGCTTTCTGATTTGGCGAATATCACAAAAGACATGTTTCTCATTTAGAAAAAGTATAAGCACATACCTGTACTAAATGAAAACTGTCATTTTCATGACGTTATCTAACTGACATTTTTAAAATAGAAATTTAAAAAAATGCAATTTTCTAACTGCAGACCCACACCCGAAGTCAAATTCAAATGACTTTGTTTAAAGATATATTATCTTTCAAAGGACTCATTGGTCAAAGTTAGCTAATATTTACTGTAATGTAGACTTAAGGCTAGCTTATTTTACAGTTAAATCAATGCAGTAGCAAAATACATTAAGAAGCTTTTTGCACTGTAAAGATTCAATATGAACAGTACATGACCTGAGAACAAAGGGATCTTCATATTTGGAGTAAAAATCATATCTCATAATTGCGGAAAGCCCAAATTGCTCGAGGACGTGATGAACCCTCATGTCTATAATACTTGCAACTTAGAAAGCTATACCTCCTTGGGAAGTGACACTAGGGAGTAAGCAGTCTTGTACACATACCAGGCCAGATCCTGAGTTCAGTACTAGAGCATACGTATGTACGCATGCGTCGTACGTGCATAAGATCCAAAGTTAATAACATTTTCAACAAAACCACTCCCATAACTCGTATTTACAGTTACGACCATATTCGTCTGTATATACTTACAAATGTATGTTTGCATACTTTACGATCCACATGTAGTATTTTCTAAAATGATCACTAATAGACAACAATGTATAAGTGTATTCATTTTTAACAAGATCTCTTGTTATGTTTACAATACAATTTTATGTGAGGTGATATACAGACTCACAACGCTAAACTTGTATGAACCTACAACCTTTATATTATATTACCCTCTCCAGGTCCAAACGGTACCGTTCCATCTCAGCTATAACATTCAATTACTACAGTCAGGAAATATTTCCTACAGACAGGACATTGACTCAATTTACAGACAACGGAATTCACTCATAACAGGTTACATATAACACAATTTACAGACAATGGGCCGGATCCAGAACTACGTCCGTCTTCCATAGACGGACGTAATTCCATAAACAATAGCTACTGCGCATGCGTAGTAGCTATTGTACGTAATCTGCGTATCAT
>WWET01001031.1:68683-84886 GCA_011038615.1 Limnodynastes dumerilii
GAAGGTTCTGCGGTATGTCTAAAATGCAATGATAACATTTCATTGATGAAACGGTCACGCCATGCTACATTTGCATTGAAATATCCAGCGGGGACAGCAGATAGAAGGCATGCAAGGAGCTACTATGCAGAGTGCAAGCTAGTCAGCAGCAACTCTGTGTATGGACCCGACAAGGAGACTGGAATTCAGCTAGCTTTGCTGGTTCTTTAGCAATAGTAAGGAACGGAAAGCCATTCACAGATGGCGAGTATGCAAAAACATTCATGCTTGATGTGGCCAGTGAACTTTTGTGATAAAGATAAGATAATCAAACGAATAAAAGACATGCCTCTGTCAGCAAAAACTGTTCACAATCGTACCATCATGATGGCAAATCAAGTGGAGGAGACACAAGTGAAGGACATAAATGCAGCGCCATACTTTTTCCTCGCTTTGGATGAGTCAACAGACGTAAGCCATTTATCCCAGTTCAGTGTGATTGCAAGGTATGCTGCCGGTGACACACTGCGTGAAGAAAGTCTTGCTGTTTTGCCAATGAAAGGGTCAACAAGAGGGGAGGATTTATTCAAGTCTTTCATTGTATTCGCTAAAGAAAAAAATCTACTGATGGATAAACTTATTTCGGTGTGTACTGATGGTGCTCCGTGTATGGTGGGGAAAAACAGAGGATTTGTTGAGCTTCTTCGGGGACATGAAAATAGATCCACCTAGGTTTCATTGCATTCTACATCAGGAGGCGCTTTGTGCTGCAATGTGTGGTGAGCAGCTTGGTGAGGTGATGTCACTGGTCATTCGGGAGGTCAACTTTATTGTTGCCCGAGCTCTAAATAATCGCCAGTTTAAAGCACTGCTGGATGAAGTTGGGAATAATTATCCCGGTCTGCTTTGCACAGCAATGTGCGTTGGTTGTCAAGAGGGAAGGTGAGCGAAATCCAGACTTTTCTTGAAATGAAAGACATCGAGCATCCTCAGCTAGCTAACACTGTGTGGCTCCTGAAGTTTTACTATCTCGTGGACATGACTGAACATCTGAACCAGCTCAATGTGAAAATGCAAGGCATTAGAAATACAGTCTTATCCCTTCAACAAGCAGTGTTTGCATTTGAAAACAAGCTGGAACTCTATCGTGGATATTGAAACAGATCGTTTACTACACTTTGAAAAACTAAGAGAATTTAAAGATACGTGCACAGCAACATTTTGATCTCCAGCAGCTGTCTGAGAATTTCGTCAGCACACTCACCTTTTTAAGTTCATCACTCATCCACATGAGTGTGCAGTGGACAAAGCCAACCTGAGTTACATCCCTGGTGTCTCCATCAGATATTTTGAGTTGGAAGTTGCTGACCTGAAGGCCTCAGGGTGAATAAGTTCAAGTCACTGAATGAAGATATGGAAAGACTTGCACGACAACAAGCAGAGCTGACGAGCAAACACAAGTGGACAGAAATTAAAAAACTTCAACCCGCAGACCAGCTGATTGTCAAAACTTGGAATGCGCTTCCGATCACATACCACACACTGAAGCATGTGAGTATTGCCGTATTGACCATGTTTGGCTCTACGTATGCATGTGAGCAGTCGTTCACACTAAAAAACATCAAGACCAACCTACGATCACGTTTAACAGATGGAATGAAGCTTAACCTCACCATGTATCAACCAGACTACAAAGCCATCAGCAAAACCATGCAGCACCAGAAGTCGCATTAATGGTAAGAAGTATTTTATTTATTATCGGTTAGCTTCAATATAACAAGGTTATTAAAAATAATAAATTCAGAGACTTATTATACTCTAAAATTGTTGGTCTTACTTAAAAATGAACGCACTTAGTTGTATTCAGTGTTAAAAAATATTATATGGCTCTTATGGAAATACATTTTAAAATATGTGGCCTTCATGGCTCTCTCAGCTAAAAAGGTTCCTGACCCCTGATTTAGAGTATAGCTGGCAGTCACATAACACTTATTAAATATAAGTTTTAGTCTATGTAATATTTTTGTGCTTTGTGCACATACAAGACAATTTTCTTGTAATCATTGGGGTAGATCCAGAACAACGTGCACGAGTGAATTTACGCTAGCCGGTAGCATAAATTCACACATTAGTAGTTACTGCACATGCGCGCGGCAGATGTTCCACCACGTCACATAGAGCGTATGGGCCATTCACGTATCATTTACGTAACAACGTACGTAGGGGCGTGCCAGCCATACGCCACCTGTAATTACGCTAGAAAGGCGGGGTGAGGCATTTAAATTGTACAGTATGGACGTGCTTAGCAGCGTAAGTACGCATGGACTAGACGTATGTTAGCGGTTACGTTGGGAAAAGGGTTTGGAACACGTAAGAAAAAACTTCAACCCGCAGACCAGCTAATTGTCAAAACTTGGAATGCGCTTCCTGTCACATACCACACACTGAAGCGTGAGAGTATTGCCGTATTGACCATGTTTGCCTCTACGTATGCATGTGAGCAGTCGTTCTCACATCTAAAAAACATCAAGACCAACCTGCGATCACATTTAACAGATGGAAGCCTCAACGCCTGCATGAAGCTTAACCTCACCTTGTATCAATCAGACTACAAAGCCATCTGCAAAACCATGCAGATCCAGAACAACGTGCGCGAGTGAATTTACGCTAGTCGGTAGCATAAATTCACACATTAGTAGTTACTGCACATGCGCGCGGCAGATGTTACACCACGTCACATAGAGCGTATGGGCCATTCACGTATCATCCACGTAACAATGTACGTAGGAGCGTGCCAGCCATACGCCACCTGTAATTACGCTAGAAAGGCGGGGTGAGGCATTTAAATTGTACAGTATGGACGTGCTTAGCAGCGTAAGTACGCATGGACTAGACGTATGTTAGCGGTTACGTTGGGAAAAGGGTTTGGAACACGTAAAGCAGCCAAAGTACTTACGTGCGAGGGAAGTGTCTAGGGGAAGGTACCGCTAGTGTCAATACGCTACGCTAGCATATGTTTTATAAACATAGTTCTGGATCTGGCCCATTATGACTATCAATAAGAAATGTGAAAGCAGTGATAACAAAGTAAGAAAAATGTTTTGAAATAACCTGTAGCTTCTGCTTAACTAGGTTGTTATTTTGGTTGTCCTCAGAAAATATTGAATGAATAATGTTACAGTTTACTGTGATATATAGTCTCTGGCTGAAAATGAAGAATTTGCTTCTCTTACTGAGAAAACAAAAATAATATAGATCACTCGAAAATGCATTGGATTAAGCAGTCTCCTTGTCTTCCAGCCACAAATTTGACGTTTGATTTGGAAAATTTACTTCATATAAAAATACCAAAAAAGGATTCCAGAGTTCATAAAAACAATGCCAACATTAAGGATTCACCATTTTATTAATGTCATGGATGGTAAAACTTCAAGTACTAAAGGAGGTGCTAAAAAGAGAACAATAGCAGGCAATAGGGAAATTTTAATGAATCACGATCAATAACATGACATTGAAGAGTAATAGAGGAATGAAAATTATGCCCATTTTTATAGGCTAATACAATGATAAGCTGATATTTCAAGGTAATATTAAGGATTGCTTTCAATGTCAACGCCAGTGACAACAAACTTAAGAAGCACCTCAAACAAAAACAATCTCTCAGGAATGGCGCTTGGAAAATTAAGGCAGACAATTAATTCAAACATAATATAATAATAGTGTCAAGTTGCAGTGGATAACAGGGTGTGGCAACAACACCCTACAAAACGAAACAAAAAATTACTAGTGTATCTGCGCACTCTTGCACTATTAACAAAAATAAAAATGAATATAAAATATACTGGACTTGTAGATCAATAATTTTTTATAGAAGTAAACACTAAAATCAATATATAAAATATGACATAAAAAAACATATCTGAGGCCAGCCAATCGATAGTTGCAAATATAAACAGCAGAAAATATGGGAGATCAGGTGAGATAAATTGGAAAATATCGATAAATAACTATGGCCAGAAAGCTCACAGTTTCATCTCCAAGTTGTTTATTAATATTCCAATAACTACATAAAAGCAGTCAGTTTTCCCTCATATGATGAGTCGATGTAATTATGTACAAGCAAGCAGCAAGTACAATTAATGAATGGTATTTGATTATGGGGGAAAGGAAAAGGCAATGGTGTAACTCAGCGAGGTTCCCCGCTTAACACAGACCAGTAGGTAGATGGTATAGAGTTACGTGGTTTGAGTAGATATCTCAGCGTGAGTGCCACAGAGAAATATGCTCTCAATTGGAATTCCTAATTAATAGTTGCAGTAACGGGTGGGCACAAATATGTAGATGGATCTCACCCAAACGTCTGTCTGAGCCCGTAGGTCCGGCGGTGAGGTGCACTTGTGTCCGTGGCTGGTAGTTGTTAATCTGCAGTCTGAGCGTTACGGCTGAGTTTCCCCCCACACACGTAGGTCTGGTTTCGAAAAGGTGTGTGGCTGCTCCTGATTTGTAAATCAATATAGTATTATTGCCGCTGAATGTCCTGGGCGCCCAATATTAGCTGCTTAATAATGTATGGTAAAACACAGTGGAGTGGAAATCCGTCTGGCATCTAGATAAAATACATCCTGTATCCTGAGGATGTATTTTATCTAGATGCCAGATGGATTTCCATACCACTGTGTTTTACCATACATTATTAAGCAGCTAATATTGGGCACCCAGGACATTCAGCGGCAGCAATACTATATTGATTTACCAATCAGGAGCAGCCACGCACTTAAGAAGCACTTGGAAATTGCTGGAGAAAAATGCATGTTTGGTAAAACACCCAAACATGATTTTATTATTTGCTGCAGAGAAATCATTAAAAGTAAATCCGCTGAAAGCATTAACATTTAGGAGTCATGCTGTACCTTGGCATCCATTTTCATCCGGGTATATTTCTTTCCAGAAGACTGTTAAAGAAATGTTTCGGAAATTAGACATGTGAAGGTTTGATTGATATTTTTCTTAAATGCTTGTAGAGACAAAATTTAGATATTGCGTTCTTTCATAGCATTAACATGAACAGCATCTCATCTTATCTAAAAATTCAGGTGTATACTGTTCCCCATCCAGATTTCTGAAAGATGCTCCACCTTGTGCATCTCAGTTAAATTGTGACTGGCCTCTTACACTGCACATGAACCATGCTAACTTTTGCGTTTTGCGTCTATATCCCCACTGAAAAGCAGTGACAGAGGAGTGGTTAGAGGAATGTTTGCATGGTTACCTGAATTTCTCAGTCCTGCAATTATAGGTCCCCATACATCTGAATATAATATATCAACACTCGCACAAATTTGGAAGTTCAGTGACACAACAGATTATTTAACAAGTAGACAATCCGTATTAGTCAAATTTACTGTAAAAGCATTTTCTCTCTTTGTGTACTGATCCAGACATTTGCACCTGCATGAATCTTTATGTACTTGAACCTTAAAACTTAATATGTGCTCTGGCTGTCATAAGTTAGTCTGTGCAAGTGGGGGTGGTTAAAATAAAAACACAGCCAGTTTGTCTGGTCCAACGCTTGTGGATCTATCAATTCAACCCTTTTGCAAAGGGATCTGATCACATCATAATCAGTAGCCTGGTCCCAACCAATTTTATCAATCACAGGGAGAAACTGCATGGTACACATGGTATTAACAAAACTGTAATAATATAACTACTAATGTAATTTTTTTTTACTTACAGATATACACGTTAAAAACAAAAACACCCTCAAAGCATTGTGCTAAATGCACAACATCTGAATCTAATGAGGTCAGAGTGTATTTTATATTTTCTCGAAAATTAAAACTTTATTGCCTTATTTCAGCATGGACAGAAGTTATTATTAGACTCAGAAAAACCATGTTGCAATGTGAAGAGTGCAAATTAATTTAAATGTTTTCCATAAGACTGATTCTGGAAACAACAGGAATCAGGATGCATACTACAAGATATTGCTACCTTATGGTTGATGTATCTTTACTAAAAATCTTATTATCGGATCCAAGCATTTCTGGAACGATTACTGGGCATTTGCAAATCCACGTGCCTACACACTACAGCGATAATTGATCCGAACATTTGATAATTGCATGATTGGACCAATAATCTAGTGTATGGACAGCTTTAGAAAGTAGCGATAAATGTATTAACAGGAGAGCTGATGGGATCACTTAGAAGAGTCTACTTTAAATTTTGAACAAACTAATAGAATTACTATACATGGAAAACTTTACAGATTTTTTCAGCGAATTGCTAGTGCCACCAAGACCTGTAGTTGTACACAGGGAAATATAATAAATTAATTATTCTCAGAGAAAATGTTGTGGTTTTCTAGGTGTGGGCTCCAAATTGATCTTTTTATTCCACAAGAGTGACTGCAGGTTCAATGGAATTTATGAGGTAAATAAACTGAAAGCAACAGATATCTAACGCTGGGTACACACTTGTCCAATCCTCTCCAGATTCAACTTCCCGGCCAGTTCACAGAATGCTACAGCAGATACAACACCCAATCCATGATACACACTTGTCCAATTTTACAGCAGACCTCCAACCTTCATCTGCTGTCACAATCCTCTGATGGGCATCAAGTCACCGCACACAATATTCCAATCTTTACCAGACAGCCTGCTAGTCAAACACAAAGGCGGCGTTGCATAACTATTATGAGAATGTACACACATGTAATTCATTCAGGTGATTGGCGATCTGATCGTCTATTTTTTAACAGGTTTAAAAATCATTTGACCCAACCGACAACCAGTTATGGATGCTATTGTATGAGTTTACACATTTGCCAACTGTCAAGTCAACAAGACTCTCAGAGGTCAGATTGGATGCATATTGGGTTAGTGTGTACCCAGTTTAACTATTCCTGCTACTTTGTAAGCATATCTTTATCATTTCTGCTGGCTCATGATACACGATGTCCAGCCTCTGACATTGTATAAGTACAGAGCTCTTGCAATCAGCTTCTTTTCCATCAAACTGAATATTAATATCCAGAGGTGAAGGTATCTGAAACATCTATCAGGTGAAGCTTTAGTTTTTGAAAATGGACATAATTACTGTAAGGATAAATGATTAGGATAAGAGTGAGTTAGATGCGGACAGATCTGCACCTAACTCACCCGTCCTGCCCCTAACCTGCGTTTACGTACATTATGGCACTTAAGAGTGCCATAGGGCTACCTTAACTAAACGTTAAGAAGGAAACTACGCACGGACAACGTCTCTCCCTACCCTCCCCGGCTAATCTAAATCCCCCCCCCTCCAACATCTAACTAATCCCTTCCCAAGGTGGCATTAGCACGCCTCGTTCCTACTAAACCACTTCCTTTAAAGACCGCATGGAGGCAATCTACATACCTAACGGGTATCTAGATTGCGTAAATGTAATACTGCGCATGCGCAGTAGGTACATTCTTAGAAACACGCACCTAAGAAGCATTAGCTTTATAGGTGTGAATCCGGTTCAAAGTCGTTTCCTGTATTAAAAATTAGAACTCAAATTTAACAGCAACTTGTTCAACTTAATATTAGGCAACTTAATTATCTGGTGCGCATTCGTACACGTTTTTTAATATGTAGCAGGGCTCCAAGTGCGGCAGAGCGTGGGTCGCCTGTTCCATAGGCAAAGCAATTGATACACTGAAGGCAGAAGACGCAACGCAGAAGGATAAGTATTTAACCCAAATCCTTGCCCTAACCCTCCCTTTCCCAATGCCTAACCCCAAGACTCCTTTATCCACAGTCTTAACCCAACCCACTCCTTTCATTATTTTAACCCTAACCCTCCCTTTCCCGCTGCCTAACCCTAAAACTCATCAGACAGTGTTACTCACCTCTCCAGATGGTGCAGCAGATCTCCTTAAAGTGAATGGGTAGGAAGGCCGATCTAAATAACATTTTTTAAATAGCTGTCTTTTTAAAATAGAGACATACGAAAATAGGCTTTTCGCTGTCTGTACTTCTAAAAGACACCATTCACGGTGAGGATTTGCACCAAATGCAGTAGCGTATAAGGGGTATGTCCTACCGTCTCCCTCTAATTAAAACTGTATGCATATTTTCAAGCAATGACATCAATACCTATTAAAGATGCCATAGATAGTGTCTGACTAAGCTAAACAAGGAATTCTAAATACAAAAAAAAGATAATGCATCACCACAATCAACAAAGTAGTAACGTCACACAATGCGCTTACTATCATCTAAGAAATGCCCCTCTGATCCAGACCTAGACCGCTGTGAGATAGATGATTTATTAGAGCGTCGCAAGTGACACAATCAGCATAATAATTTTAAACACAGATACATCACTGAGAAATTGAGCCAAGTGGTGTGTTTATTAAAATTGTCCTTTGATCCAAAGCCATGTAATAGCCAGAATTGCTATGATCAGACTATATCATATGTAGCTAGTTGATTTACATTTCCACAGAGAAAAATTCATAGTAAAGAGCTGTTTGATTCGTATGTTTCTTTTGTCTTCATATTCTGTCATGTTGAAGCTCTCAGCACTCAAGTGATATTCATATTCTTGGCTTCTAGTCTCCTCTTCTTCTCATCTTCTTAACCAGCATTTTCTATGGCAATGGTAAATGAGCAATATTCGCTATATTCCCCATTTATCTAATGGATTAACTAATAGGGCTTACCAGTCCCCATCAATATCTTTCTCAAGCTCTATCGTCAATTGTCTTTCCCAAGCTTACACATTTCCATATGCAGAGCAGATGATTGAGAAGGAAGTACATTTCATAGAAACTCCACAGATTCTGCTCAGGGTCATTGAAGGCATTTTGCTTAATATGCAAACACTGTACTTAATTGATAACACTGTATCCATAGAAAAACTGTCTAACAGCACTGTTCGTAGTAAAACAGCTTAGTGCCAGAAAAATTAAGATGTCTGTGGCATAGTTGCTTTGCTGCAAAAAGAGATGAGCAGCAGAAAACAATAATTAAACAGCTGTTAGTATAATAATTTTAACCTCTGTCTTTACTCAGAGTATAGACAATAAAAATGCATAATATTTGCATAGGAGGTTTGTTTTTTGAGAACTATGGAGAATATTTTTTTTTCTATACTGCAATGTTGGCAAAAGTTGACCCTAATGGACACCTACATGCACAATATACAGATTGTATTTCATGAACTATCTTACTATAAAGTTGACTATAAACTAGAAACATGATTTCTCTTTAAGCTAACTTAACCTAATTTTATTTCTTAAATACAGTGTGTGTCACTAAAATAATACTGTCAACAAAAAAATGTTATGCTGAAAAAAAGATTATTGACATTAACTGTGGAAACCAAATAAGAATAAAGGACCGCGTACCTAGATTGTGTAAATGCGGTCTTTAAAGTAAAGGTTTTTTTTTACTTAACAAAACTCTAGATAGCGTAAATTATTTACTACGCGTGTGCATTAGCACTGAACTTATAAATAGAAATGTGAATCCGTTCAAAAGGGTATATCAAAATCTTAATTGCTATGAGAAACAATATATGAATAAGTAATATGTAGGTAACATTATATGGTGGAACTGGGTTTGGTAAGTGATGAACTTGATGAGACATGGACATGGGATACCTTTTCAGATTGTGGCTGACGCAGATGTAGATCCTCCTCTGTCAGAACATCAGCTGCAGAACATCGCCTCCTCTTCACAGTCTGGATCAGACTTCCGTAATTATGTCGTTGAAATTTTTTTTTAAGGTATTTTAAGAAATTTAGTTTACTACCAAAAGTTTAAATAACCAAATTAATCTATATATGTTCAAAAATAAGAACCCTTTGTTGATACACCCATTTTTACTCATGTTTGCAAGCTGTGTGAAAATGTACAAAGTAATTTTCACCAAACCAAATATGTAGAAATGTGTGTTTCATCACACATATGTATTTATTAGACACATGTCAAGATCAACATGTCATTGCTCAATCAAATCAAACATCAAAATGTGAAAAAAGAAATAACTTAGTACCAGAAATCAAAAGTAAATGTTACAAAAAGTACATGTAAATTTTAGTCTATATTAAAGACATGTTTCTAAACATATTGCCATGTCAGGTATTGTGTTAATATTTTTTGCAGGTCTTTTTTATCTCCTTTGCTTGTTTTTGGTGTCACACTATGTTATATTTTTTTTAGGTGGAGGTGCACAGTCTTCCCCTGATGTTCGGGGTGCTGTGCTCGAACGTGTTGATACTCTTTTTGATGGTGTTGGTAGTGTTGCTGGTTGTTCTGTTTCATTTACTTGTGTTCCAGAAGTGGATGGCACACACTCCTCTGATGTTGTGTCTGTTTGCCGCATTGCTCACTGCATGTAGCAGACACTTTGGTTGACAAAAGTGAGCATCATTTTCTCCAGTCTCTCATTACGTGCTAATATTTTTTAATAGAAATTGTCCATTTTATCACATGTTGAAAAATTTTGGTTTGTGCTTCTGTGGACTGATAATTTCTATCTAATTTTTGCTGTAAGGATTGCATTGTTGCTTGATGTTCTTGCTGAGCAGTCGGTGCAGAAATTGACATATTGCTTGTTCTTTGGTCCACAGCTTCAGAGTGGTGTGTGGGTGAAGATGGTTTCTGTGGCTGAAAATCTGATAGAAAATAACTATCTGCAATCTCCTCGTGTTCCATTTCTAGAGGATCTGTGTGTGGTAAGTATATACAATTAATCCACCTTTACATCAGTTTGTAATTGTACATTTGAGACTAGCTAAAACTATATTCGTCAAATGATAAATTATCATTATGCTTACATTCTGTAAATGTACATGCTCACACACTTTAGAAATGTAAAATGCATACTTTTGGAAAATCAGAAATTGGTAACATTACTTGGCGAGTCTGAATGTCCTTCACTCACTGCAGGCTGGAGTAATCTGGGTGGCGGACCATCCATGGTGTCCAGGTCTCCGACACCTTCCACCTCTGCCTGGCTCACAACTCGCAAGGCCAGTTTCTCAACATTGGTGAGTTGCAGGGAATCGGGTAATGGCTCAGCCCCAGTGGTGCGCTTATGTTTGGACTTAGCAGCTAATTTTTTTTTTATGGCCTGTTTCAGATCAGACCATCTGTTTAAAACAAGAAAAAAAAACATGTTGGTTAAAAACTTTACGAAGAACATACTTTGGTAAGGAACAACAACAAAATGCTTTGTTAAAATGTTTATTTTGGTTTGCTGGTCGCTTAATCTTGTTTACACATTCTGACAAACCTTAGATTGACTTTGTACATAATTATAGATTTTTTTTTTATGTGTGACTTTAATGTATTATATTAAAGGGTGTGTTGTAAAGTTCTGGTCATGTGTTGAGGATTTTGGGATTTAGAGTAAGAGATGAAATCCTCATAAATTTGATTCCACGCTTGTGGCCTGAGGTGTCCAGCGATTTCACCATCATCATTATATAGTTTAGCAAAGATGTTATTCACAAGATGGATCACCTCTTGAGGAGTAAAATTAGGACTTCTAAGTTTTTCCATAGGTCCCATGGTAATTACCAATGTTAGTTTTTAAATGAGCAGTGTTTTATATTTTATTTTGGGGGGGGGGTGCCCTTATATGCGTTTTCACTTTCTCGTGCATTTGAACAAGCCAATGAAATTTGCACAATTGTGATTGATTACTGTAAGAGCCAACCTACGTGTCTGAATGAGTTTACATAGTGACTTGTCGTTCCGGGTGGGCGTGTTTTAGAATCCCGTCAGCAGTGTGCGTGTGTCCGGTTACTTTGAAATAAAAATACGGGTTTGTTAGATGTGTCCGCCATTTTGATTTTCTTTATTGTGAAAATTTCCTTATGTAGTATTTTTTAAACAATTTTTTTGTCTGTTCTGCAGGAGACATATTGTGAACGTTTTTAAGGAGACATATTGTACACGTTGCATTTAGATCTAGATAGATAGATAGAGGGATAGATCGATATTTGTCTATATTTTTTTTTTTACATCAAAACTAGATTGTAGAAATGGACAGGGAGAGAGACAAGGAGGACAGGGACCTTACTCCACAGGAGACAAGTTTGAGAAGTGAAGAGGAAGAATGGGTTCCACCACTTAAAGACCGTGAGAGCAGGAAGAAGAGGCGGTTCCTGAAGAAAATACAAGCCGTCCGCCAACAAGCTGAGGAGCAACAGGAGTAGGAACAACAAGTTGAGGAGGGTGATGATGAAGAGGATGTACCTGCAACATCAAGACGGCAGAGAGCAATACAATTCAGCGAGAATGAGAATGATGTGCTCTTTCGTGGAGTTGTGCAGAACCATGAGGTTCTGTACAGTACACTTTCGCAGAAGACATCATCTAAAGTCAAAAATGCAATCTGGAAAAAAATTAAGGAAGAGGTCAACGCTGTGGCTATGCACAGACGGTCAGAAGACAACTACCGGAAACGGTTTACTGACTGTAAAAGGATCACTAACATGAAGATAGGCAAGGTTGCAGCTCATACCAAGGCTACCAGCGGCGGTACTCCTGACTTGGAAGACCTGGGAGGAGATGTTGCGACAAAATGTGTCCCCTGCTGTTGTCCATGAAGTAGAGGGGACCATTGATACAGCTGATCCTAGCACTCTCCAACCCCGAGGTAAGTACATTTGACTTTTTGTAGAAAATGTTACAATGCTGTTATCAATGATGACAAGTACAAATAATTTTATTATTTTTTTCAGCAACCTGTTCATCTCACAGCCAACAATCTAAACGTGATCCTCAGAAAAGGACGGCCAACCAAGCAGGTACATTTTGTTTGGTATGTAAAACTACACTATATATATATATGTTATGTGAATATATATGTAATGTTTATGTTTTATTTACAGCACTTGACCCCAATGCACCGTGTGGATCCCTGATAGCTGGCGGGACCCAAGTAGAGCACCATCAGACCGTGAATTACAGGCATCATATCTTTTAATGTACCCAATCCTTCATGTGTATATCCTTGCCATGGGTAACATGTTTGATCATTTATAAATATAACACATATTCTTCTTTGACCTCTTGTTTCTTGATAGCCTTTCAACTATATTTTGCTATTTTCTCTTTCCATTTAAGATCTGATGATTTATCTATGTCTTTGAAAAGCATATTTACAAACATGCGCAATACATTTTTCATTTTTCTTTTCAAGTATCATCAACAAGCAGAAGTCATGAGGAGCAAAAATCTTCTGGTGTCTGTCAAGCACAACATTCTGCTCAGCAAAGAGGTCATGTAAAATGTGTCACACAATAAACACTCACTTTGAACTTTGCCACACTTGCACTCCCTTATGTCCACTTGCACTCACTTATGCCCTCTTACACAAAATTTTTTCAATACTTTTTCACAATAAGCATTCACTTTGAACGACTTGCACTCACTTATGCCCTCTTGCACTAAATTTGCACATATCCCCACTTGCACTCAATTTTCAACACAAAGTACATTAGCTCTTACATCCAATCAAACATATTAAGTTGTAATACACTATATTTGTATTTAACAGAATCCCAGGGACCTTTGTGTACTGGCTCCATGACTCAGGAGAAGCGGAGCTTGGCATCCAAAGGTTAGTCACTCTTTAACTTAAATTAAAATAGCAATCTCAAAACGACAGTACTTTTTACAACTGTAAATGCTTACTAAAATTTATGTGTCAACAGGATTTTATTTTGTACTTTGGTGAAATGTTGCATACATAATTGTTACATATTTTTTAGCCACGCATGCAGGAACGGCCTTGTCAAAAATGAGCAGGATGGAACTGTTGGATCGTCCTGTGATCAGTCATGCTGGTAAGTAAATATACCTGCATTTAGATGTTTTTGGGTTTTTTTCCACATATGTTTTTTAACCATGTTATGTAATTTCTCTGACCACAATAGAGCACAGTGGAGTGATCCAACAGTCTGCAGAGGATGCTGCCTAGTCTAACTTACTTGAAACCTCCATCTCAACTCGTAAGTATTCCATTTCAAATATATATTTCAAATGTTATCCGTTGAAACATAAAGATGAATTATTTGTTTTGACTAAAGGACTCAATATATAAACGTATTTACTAAATTGAATTATAAAAAAAAAAACAGAAATAGACGCGGCATTCAGCCCTCCATTGTTTGATGTGCCTGAGGATGAAATCCCCTGTGATCAGCCCGGTGAGTTTTATTGTGCGATGAAATGTTTAGAGTTAAGATGAAACATATATTTCCTTTGTTATATCTTTTTGTGCTTCATGTTAGATGTCATAAGTGAAGTTCAACAGGGGACAGCTCCGCAGCCAAACAGTCCATCAATGGCTGGTATGTCTTTTTTATAATACAGCTTCTACATGAATTGTTTGTAATATACTGTAATGTTCTGAGCTGAAAATATATTTGTATTTACAGAAAACATTAAATTTTTCGATACGTTGGATAACGTGTACACCACTATTCAGCAGGGGCAACAATCCTCACAGGTTGCTTCCCTTGCTGCAATAGCACAAAGCATGCAGGAGAAACATGATGAGCAGAGAAGCAACGTCAACAGAATGGTAATGTTCTTTGCTATCATGTTATTGTTATGTTCTGCAAATAATACATTTGATTTTGTGTCCTCTTTTTTACATTATTTTTTTCAGATTTCAGAAATGCATCAAATTCTGAAGAGGTTCGCTGGTCAGGTGTCTGCACAAACGTCAAAGCAGACACAACTCCTGCAGAGCTTGGTGGAGTCCAACAGATCGACAGCCACGTCTTTGGAGGTCATGAGCTCGTCTTTGGCGGTTCTGAGCACAACACAGAATCAGCAGCTCCAGATGATGCAGGTACTTTTGGGTCCTTGAACAAGTTTGGTTTGTTATTTCAATATATACTTTTACTCATTTATATTTTTCAACAGTTGATGACTGTCAGTCTGCAAAGCCTGACAGAAGATTCAAGGGCCAGACGGCTCCCGCTGCAACATCAGTCAGAATTCCCATGGCCTGCCGGTCTTATCACTCCTCGCCTGTACACACCGAGCACTGGACAACCATTTTCAGGATCAACACCTGTGACAACAATGTTGCCACCAATGCCCTCTGTTAAAGCACCAGAGGATAGACGGGAGTCAGTAAGGAGACAACTGCTGGATCCTCCACAAGCGTCCCAAGAGGAGGAAATCGATGTTGATAAGAATTAGGTGAGCATGTTTGTTTGTTTTCTCTGCATTCTGTTAACTAGTTTTATTCTTTCCCCAGGTTATGTTTCTAAAAGGACAATATTGTGGTTGCACATGATGAGTCCTTAGTTCCCGTTCAAGGGTTCAGAATAGACTGCTGATGCAACCACAAACACAATTTTTATCACTGTGTAATTGAGATGCGATCAAAAAACATATTCTGCCCTGTATGTTTTTTCTTTTTCAGGTACATCTACTGAGCAAGAGAGCAAACATGGATTTTGGATTGTACTATGGGGAACATTTATACTGATTCTACCATCTGCAATTGGACTACTGCTGTTACCAACTCTTATCGCCATTATGGACTATTACAATGGACTGTACAATGGGAAACATTTATAATGATTCAACCATCTGCAATTGGACTGCTGCTGTTGCCAATTCTTAACGCCATTATGGACTGTACTATGGGAAACATTTATAATGATTCAACCATCTGCAATTGGACTGCTGCTGTCGCCAATTCTTATTGCCATTATGGACTATTACAATGGACTGTACTATGGAAAACATTTATTTGGATTGTACCGTATGCCCTTGGACTGTCGGTGTTGCCTTTTGTTAACACCGTTCTTGACTATTACAAAACCGATGGACGTTAATATCCGTATCTTGGACATAAAATTTATGTATTAATATGTTTGCTTTACATTTTTTTTTTTTTGTTTTATAGTTGTTAAATAAACAGATTGTGTAACAAACATTCACTTGCTGCCTATAAGAAAGATTTGAGCTCTTTAGATGTGTTCCAAAAACGTTTTTTTTGTTACTGACGTTAATAAAGTTTAATTATGTTTGGATTGGTACAATAAAAGTTTTATTCATAACAAAATAATTTATTTTCATACTTTAAAGTAGTACAATGTTTATGTTTACAACAATAAACAAATGATTCTTTTGAAATAAATTTTATTGTGTCTGTGCTTCCCACTATAGTTTGTGCAAGTATTTAGTGCTATGTATTAATGTTATGTT
>WWET01001031.1:115322-136973 GCA_011038615.1 Limnodynastes dumerilii
AAGAGTTAGTGGAATTAGTTTAAATATTTCACTACTTGTTAAATATTCTAACTGTAAAGCACATGAATTTTAATAGACTGACTTGCTGGCAATGCCCAGGCTAATTTACAAGATTTACACCAATTACTAATCTCAAGAGCTAGAAAACACTCACTTACGTATTTCTGGAGTGTTGGGGGAGGCTAGCTAAAGATTTAGCAGGACTGTAAAATGAAGTATCTGGCACATTTAATTTTAACTGAATGCAAAATTAAAGTGCTCTATCGACCTTGGCACTTATAAACATAAATTATTATTCTGTATTTACTCCACAGTCCAACATATGCATGCAAAGCAGGTTCGGTATTTATTGCATCAGTTGTACAGCATGTCCCAAATGAATTAACTGTTTAATGTAGTAAATACAAGTATTGCAAAAGTAATGTTTTTGAAAAAACAGACAATTGCCACTATAACCTTGGTTTTACGCTATTGCCATACCACAGGTAATTGGTTTTCAATAGTAATTTATAAACTGTTTAATAATACATTGGACATCTAATAACAAAAAGAAAGATGTTTACAGCTAAAGTAAAATAAAAAATGTTTCATTGCAGATTATAATGCCAAATAATCATTTTATTAAAAAAATAAATAAATAAATTCAGACTGCAAAATATAAATTGATATTTTGAACTGCTCCTGGTTCTTAATGCTGATAATTAAAAATGCTAAGTGACATTTTCAAAATTACAGGTTCCAAAAAAAAGAGTAATGAATAATTATTATTTAGTCACAACACTTGTTAGAATATATCTCTATACACATCAGAGAAAACTAATGTGACATAACTGAAAGGTATACCACTCCTCCCCCTACTACTGAGAGCAAGTGGTCTACCAAATTTTGAAGAACCAAACATTTCCATGCATGCATGTTTTAAATTACCGGTCTAAAAGGTAGCACTAAATTACATTAGCATTATATCTTTGCACATTAAGAAAGAGTATACAACACTTTAAAAGACACATGTTTATATTTGCATCGAGACTTTATTTACTTTATATAACTATATCTTTATTTACAACTTAAATTGTTTTTTTTAACTGCTATTTTTTTCTCAAAATATTGTTTTTCTTTCCTGGCTTGAAAGAATTAATATCCTTTAAAATAACTGTCCTCTCCAAACTCATGTATCTTTTACAAACCCTCCCGAAACATATACCACCACGTTTCTTCTTAGAGTTCCAAAAAAAACTAACGTTCATGCTGCAACCAAAACAATGTTTTTGTTCAAGGCCAAGGGGGACCTTCAACTTCCATGTCTTCGCTCCTATTACAAATCTGTCCTCTTAAGCGGGGTAGTCAATTGAACCAGACGTGAAGAGGACAAGCAGTGGATCAAGGTAGAGAGCCTGCTTTCTCCTATCCACCTCCATGTGGCACCCTGGTTACCCAGGACACCAAAATCGCAACACCCCATGATAGGGCCTACCCTTGCATGCTGGAACTCCATTCATCCTCAACCCACAGTTATCTCCAGGCAATATGCAACAGGGTTTAAATTCATGGGTGAATGCGGGGGTGTACATGTTTGATCAGTTGATGTGTTCCATAGGAGTGTCCTCATTCTAAACTATTCAAGAGCAACGCAGATTCTCCTTTCGGCCAACCTCCAAAGGCATTTTATCCAGACCCTGCCTGACTCTGACCAGATTTCAGACACTCTGCACTGCTGAAACTCCCCCGAGGCACATCTCCCTGTTGTAGAAATTACTGATGGACTGCCCTTCAAATTAAGACCTTGCTTTCGTCAAAGCCTGGAGCAGAGAACTTCCCTCTCCCCTCCCTGAGGATGACTGGTCCAGCGTACTCCAGACTATCCACTGCTCCTCACATAGCTTATCTATATTGGAAACAAGATATAAACTCCTATCCTGGTGGTATATGGTTCCTACAAGGTTACATGCAATCTTTTTGGACACCTCAGACACCTGTGGAAGATGTGGTTCCTTAAGCAGTACATTTATCCACATTTATCCACATCTAGTGGGACTGACCAGTTGTCTATTTAGCTAAGCTACTAGATGGGTGGAGAGGTCTCATAGAATCCAGAATTCCAGCTCCTCACTTTCATAACCCTCCAGGGGTAGCCGTTATTCCAGTGCACTGGAAATCATCCAATCCCCCCTCAATTAAAAAATTATAGGACAGGGTGGAGCTTTACTTTACCATGGACAATCTTACTCTATCAGCAAATGAACAATTCCACCTCTTCACAGTGATGTGGTTTGCCTCGGCTGACCACTATCTCATTCTTTATAAAGGTCACTCTTCACCTAAGTTTGAGACTCCCTGCGATTGGTTGTCCCCTTCTCTAAGTTATACATCTGATTTGTATGTCGTGAACTATGCTTTTGTTGTATTGTAAATGTTCTGATTTGCACCTTCTAATTCTTTATACTCATCTAACTGTCATTGTTTTTGCATTGTATTTTATGTGGTGCTGCGGACACCTTGTGGTGCATAATAAATAAATAAATAATAATAATATTGTTTCTCCTTTGTAAAACTAAATAAAGTTAAAAAAAAATATTGTTTTTCTAAGTTCATAGGACTTTATGACAATCCTAGAATAAAACAACTCTATATATATACATTTTTTAAGTGGTGGGGGGAAATGTCCTACATTAATAGAAAGAGCATTGACTAAATAACCAACAACATATTAGATTGGTAGTGCACAAACAATGAGATTAAAATTAACTAATTTAGTTCTCCATGCTGGCATATAATGTTTCTTGGGAATTAAAAAAAACACTAGATGGCAAAATAAAACACATTGACTTCCTGGTGATTGTCCCAAAAAATTGGAACCACAACATTCTACTGCACATTTAAATCTATTTTAAAAAATAATACTACCATAATAACCAGTATTTTGCTTTTGTTCTAGTTCTGTCTGCTGGAAACTAGACCAGACCAGGCCTGACCAACCTATGGCTTTCAACTTGAGACTACAAGTCCCAGCATGCTTAGGTTTCAGCTATGCAAAGCAGTCAAACAAAGCATGCTTAATTGCACAATTTCAAAACATCTGGAGGCAAAGGTTGGCCAGGTCTGAACTAGATATTTCCTTCAAAGTTCAGACAAACGAACTATTACTACCTGTAAGTAATCATTTATATAATTAATTTTTTCATACATAATAGAGGTAAGTGGTTTAGATTTTGATGATCTATTCCAAGCACCCATGCAGTCATGTAGGATGTAAAAAAAGTACCTGAAAAGGCATTCACACAGCAATCCAAATGTGAAGAAATCTTTAAGGCAAATACTGCTTTTGGATTCTAGTAATAATTTTAAACTTACAGATACCAATACTGGTCTTGCTAAGAAAATAAAAATATTTACATTCCTTACGCCACTTGCAGTAGAAAGAAAAGGCTTAAGACATAAAGTAGTACAGCTGCTACTACTGATGCTACAAGTCCTAGCATTTAAATAAGTGTGCTAAACAAATATACATCTTCTGGAATTTCCATACACCACCATCAGTCCATGGTCACTTAGGGCATTCAGCATCTGCATGCAGAGTTTTAGAAAAGCTGCAAATTCACAAAGTAGAAGATATTGGTGAAATTCTACCCTTTATATACTGTACTTCAGTGACTGGAACAGCAACAGAGTATTTACACATAACAAGCAAGCCATTAGAGGGAGGCCGTTACCTAACAGCTGCACACTGGAGAATTCTGTCAGTGATATGCAAGATATTACAACTACTTGAAAGTACGACAAATAAGGTGAGCTTACACACTGCCAACATAAGCCAAGTTATAACCTATAGCTGCTGCAAAAGCAGCTTGAGAAGCTAAAGGAGGATATAAAAGTTTGCGATACAGATAAGAATGTGGGACTTGTAGATCAAGTGCAGTTTTCTCTTTAACAAGAATTGTAAGAATTCACACACGTCACATCACATCACATCATTCAGCTCCTAATGCCTAGAACACTGGCAGGAAAAAAAAATAAAAAATGTTATTTGAGTCGACACAGCGACTAAACACCAGTCAATTCAAGATACAATGATAACATATGGTCTGAAATAAAAAAATAAAAATACATTAAAATGTGCACTGCGTTCTCAAGTATGTGGTTAAGAAAATACAGTTACCATTAGTTTAAAAGAGGATGATTTTTTTAAATGTAAAGTTAAAGTTAATATTTTGGACAGTCTCTGTTACTTCTGTGAGGAAATAAAAATTATTTAGAGACCATTTTAGAGTCTAGCATTGCTATCAACACTGAAAGCAATTATCATAGGAGGCTACTGCCAAAAAAAACTGCTGTTCATTAAAATGAACCAGTTATTTAAAGAGAAGGAATACATGTTCTGTCAATCTTCTTAAGACTCTTATGCTGAATTCTAGTGGAGATGAAAAAAGGATAAATCATGACTAATTCTTGTGGGGGTCCAACCCAAGTACTTTAGGCACAACACTAGCTGTCCCTAACACTAAAGTGTTTGGTTAGTTAACTGTGCATGTCGTTTATGATACACAACAAAAGGGTGAGGTATTCAATTTCAATTACATTTAGAATTCAAATGTTTCTTTTATCATTTCTATCACTATAACCAGCTTGCTCTAGATAAACAAGCTAATTTATTTTATTTTTTTGTGAGGGACAAAAAGTGATATAAAGATATGAATAAAGTGTATCAAAGCTCTGTGATTACAGCAGCAAAAAAACATTTCAGTTCATAGGTTTTCGCAGTCAATAAGGATCAGACAGACTTTAGGATACAGACTTATTCATAGATTTCAATAGTTCATCAAATTCAAAATTCCATAGGAATAGGAGTCACAGAGGGGATAAATATAAAGAAACTTTTCCAATTATACGGACTTACAGTTTTAAATCCCATTCACGGATAGAAGGTAGGATGACAGCTAGATATCTATCCTCATGAATAATTTAAACCCCTCTCAGTCCCTTATTCCATCCATCAATCAGTTTAAAGGAAAAGAGAGATGGAAAAAATTCATTCAATATTGAATATTTTAACAGAATAACAAATAATCAATGACATTTAAAATCACAAAAGATCAAAAGAAACGGCAAACAAGACAGCTGGCATTCTCAAAGCAACACCGCAATGCTTTGGTGGACACTACAGGGACAAGATCATGCAAAGTGGTGCTGTAAAGTGTAATTAAGCTGGCAATCTCCCAAAATGTAGCACCCCTGCCAACGTGTTTTGAATCTTCGGACTGTTTATCAAGGCAGTGGGGTGCAATACAAAAGAGCGTATATTTATAATTGACTTCCGGTCCGCCCTTGCTATAAATCATAGTATTTCTTTTAGAATAGCCAATTTTTTTTTATAGGTTCTTTTATATTACAAAATTCTATTTCGCATTAATTTAGATAAAACATTTTAAATGGATATTGCAGTAAAAACATATAAAAGAAATAAAACATATGAAGTTTGGTAAGCCTCCTGAATAATCATCCAATACATAGTTGCAGTAATCAAAACTTTAAAAGACAAAATAAACCAAATATACACTTGATGGGAGATAAAAAAAAAAATCACATTCCAATTACCTGGTTATAAAAATATAAAAAAAAAATTGAATGCTTAAAAAAAAGTTTTAAAAAAAATGAATTCATTAGTCTCTCATATTTTTAACATTTAGACCCTAAATTCTAAAATAAGAAATGTCAGAAATCGATTCTCCAGTTAAATAAATATTTTTTATTTTTATAATAAATATTTATTTTATTTTATTTACTTATAATAAATGTATTTATTTTTATAATAAATAAATATTTTTATAAATAAAAAAACATTATTTTTTAGAATTAAGGGATTTAAAAAAAAAAAAAAATACATTAACTCTTTAGACTTGGGCTGGATCCCAAGTTTTTGAGGTAAGTGTGCAACTGAAAACTTTATTCATTTAAATAAGTCAGGGGGTTCAGAAATCACACAGACACACACACACACACACACACACACACACACACACACACAGACACACACACACACACACACACACAAAAGATGAAGGTTGCAATAATGTTTTATTACAATCACTTTAAATAAAAAGTATTTATATAACACAATATTTAATTATTTTAATAATTAATTTTTTTAAGAAAACATTTTAGCCAACTTCATCTTTATTATATATGTGTATGTGATGGCATATGTTGACACATTTGAAGTAGGAATGTGTGTTCTCTTGTGTTGAGTGTAATGTGTCATGTTAGCATTGTAAAAGTGACACAAATTAAAATGAGGTTTACATAAATATAAAATAAAATAATACATAACATGTGGTTAGGTTGGATTGTGTATTTTTAAAATGACTAACAATGATTCAAAACATTCAAAATATAAATTAAAAAATATAATTGTTTACATTAAATGTGTAAAAATCACAATTAAAATTAATAATACAAAAATTATAGATAGTCATTAATATATTTTTACATGTGCCACACTGCACAAATTCTATTACCAATCTCAACACACATCCTAGTGGTATTGATTAGGAAGGTCAAAAGTAGCCTTCTGATAACATCTGAAAAATAAATAAAATAACAAATATATATATATTACATCATTGGTACATGTAAAGCATATAACAATATGAACAATATTTAATACACTAAAAGAAAATATATAATTTTTACACACTACAACACATTTGTGTGTGTAAATGTTTTACTAACCCATATGTGTATTGTACTCAACACATTCACTAGCTAGTTAGAATTGTGTGTAATATTTTCAATAGCATGCTTACTTAAACTTGGCTCAGCACAAGAATACAGTACTGTAGATCCTTGTTGACACTTCAAAGGGTATGGTGTCATCCAAAAAGTGGAACCATCTTAGACAAATTTAAACATATCATTATAGTTATATTTTACACATAAACATATGCATGCATGTATAAAGTACACAATCTATTTAATATTAATACTTACAAACTTACATGTTACATACAAAAGCTGTGTAATATAGTTGCATTACATTGTTTATTTTTATACAAATGTGTTCCTTTGTAAAAACATTATAATTGTACAACATTTTAAATACATTAAACTAAGGCAAATACTTTTTAGATTAAGAAGTGGCATACTTATAGTATTGGGGAGCCGACCTGCGCAAGCACAACCGCCAATTTAATAGACAAGTTGTGCTTCAACTACTAAATAAGAAAAAAATGTATAAAATTTTACATATACATAATCTATATAAAAGAATTATTATATAGAATACAGATAATATACACTGCGGATCGTATACAGAAAATGTCATAAATCAGTTTTATTAATAACTTGTGTCTTTAATGTGTTTACACGCATGCGTAGGTCGGGTCCCAGATAATACAGGTATGCAGAATAAATTTATTTCAATAAAATCTAAAACTAGTTCGGACACTGGTTAACATCACAAAATGACATGGACATGTATAAAAAATAAAATAGTAAGTTTTAGAGTGGGAAAACAGTCCACACTGTACAATTCCCTACTAATTTTAAGCGATAAACTATATATAAATAAAAATTCTTACTTATATGTCACTGAAGATTGTGATCCAGCACATCAACATTTAGCTTCCATCAGCTGCTGTACAGGCACAACTTCCATCTTTATGGTGGTCCACGCCCTGTTGTGGGTGTGTTCTTTACTTTAATTGATCCTGTGCATTGTTACTAATAAAAAAACTAAATTTTATTAAAAGAGGTTTATTGTTATTTTTACACAATACACAGGCCTTACTGTGCAGTAGCGGCACAAAAAATTAATAAAAATTTTGTAAAAATTATTTAAAACTAGGAACACAAATAAAAAAATATATACTACAATATCCAAATGCAAGTATTACTATATCATATATATTAAAAGAAATGGCAGAGTTACTGCTGTGTCCTTAGTTTTTTAAAATATAAAAAATACCCAGGCAAATATTTTTAATGCTTATATACTTCCATATCACAGGCAATTAAGCGTTTTGTATGCGCAAAAACGCCCGCTAATTTGTACCCTTGCTACTATACTTTGCGTTTGTGCTAGCTATGTGTAAGTGTTTTATACCAAAGAACCAATGGATCACTACTAACAAAGGCAGTTTCCCTGCCTACTTGCACGTCTTAATTAGCACACAGTTGATAGGCTAAGATGCGATTTTTTGCATATAAAAAAGCGGAAATAAGCCAACCGTTCGTCCCATATGCATTCCACGCACCTGCGGGAATGTGCATTGAGGGAACGCAAATTTTTGCAATTGTGACCAGCTCTTCATTAGAATTTTCATTGTATACAGTTATACACCTGCAGAGGTAAGTTTGGAGTCTATTAGAGCAGTGTTCCCCAACCTCAGTCCTCAGGGACCACTAACAGTCCATATTTTCTAGGTTTCCTTAAAGAATCACAAGTGATATAATGAGCAGCACCTGTGGAGCTTTTAAAATGTGACAGTTAGTAATGAACACACCTGTGCTCCAGCAGTGACACCTGGAAAACATGCACTGTTAGTGGTCCCTGAGGACCGAGGTTGGGGAACACTGTATTAGAGAACTTATTTAATCATATATGGATCATACATCACACTAAATACTAACACCATGAGTGTTATGTGTTAGCAAAGACAAAGGTGATAAAAATTTTCATGATAAATGCTAATAGTTGAGGAAATATTAATAAAACACATTCTGATCCATTGTTTCTACTTTGGTTAGGCCTTTACTGCACCTGTTAATTCCAATTCCTCCATTGAGGGAACACCCACTTTTCATTTTGGAACCAGCCTTTCATTAAAATTTTCATTGTATACAGTTATACACCTGCAGAGGTAAGTTTGGAGTCTATTAGAGAACTTATTTAATCATATATGGAACATACATTATACTAAATACTAACACCATGAGTGTTATGTGTTAGCAAAGGCAAAGGCGATAAGTATTTTCATGATAAATACTAATAGTTGAGGAAATATTAATGAAACACATTTTGATCCATTGTTTCTACTTTGGTTAGGCCTTTACTGCAACCGTCTCCATTTACATAAAAAGTTATTTAAAATGTATTTGTAATTTTTTTTAAAGTTACCTTGAAAATGGCAACAAAATCTAATCTGAAGGCTAGACGGCCAAAATTAACATCAAAAGAAGTTGAAATCATAGCACGCAAGTATATAGAGTGCTTCTTCACTCGGACAGGCCGCCTTTCCCAGGAACAAAGACATCAAGCCTGGGAAACAATTTATAACTGTGTGAATGCTGCGGCACCTGTTAAAAGATCAATGGATATGATTAAAAAAAGGATGATACACAACTTTATTTACAAAGATTATTGTACAAAAAAATGTAAAACTTTATAAAAAAGGACAACCATATATTTAATAGAGAAAGAATGATAAATGCAAAATAAACCCCTCTACTTACATTTTAAATAATCCAAAAAACATTCAATGCAGGTGGCAGGATTACCGAGGAAAACTAAAGAAAAAGCTGAAGGCAGTATATATGTTTGAGGAGCAACATCCGGACCAACCATTGCCATCATCTCAGAAGCTGTCTGAACTTGAACAACTAGCTAGGCCAGCATTGACAGCAGAGGAGTTGTTGGTCTGGGGGAATTCGACTCTGCTGTGGGACCACTTCCTACACCCGCAGAAAGTGTAAGATCGGGTAAGTATCCTTTTGAAAAATTGAAATAAAAATAATTATATCGGTAAGAAAGGAGCCAAATAGATAATAGTAATATGTTAAAGCTGTGTTGTTACTATATTAAATTTTATTATGCTCAAAAGCTAACCTCAGCGGGAACACACGAAGGACACATCCAGCCTGAGTGCCCTGATAATGATAACACAGAAGTTCCAAGGCCAACACAGGAGGTCCAACATGAGGCTGAAGGCACTTACCTTCACCATGATAAGGATGACATTTTAATGAACATTTTAAATGACAACAGAAGCCTTATGACAGAGCTTGTAGAACATGTTGGAAATATTTCTTTTTGTTTTACAACTTTAATTTTTAAAATGTTTCCATCACAACCCACAACAACTCCACAAAACATACTCACAATCTCCCCATCTTTGCCCCCTACACCCTCAGTTAAAAGAAAGAGCCCTCCCACCAATCAAATAAAAACTAAAAAAAAACCCTGCAAAATCACAACCCACCACACCGGAATCCTCACAGCGTACTCACACAGACACATCACAGCACACCAGAATAACAGCGCACTCACACAACCACATCACAACACAGTAGCCCACAACCATCTAAGACACAATCCACAGATTCATCACAGCTCACTACCCCTGCTATCCTAAAAGATTCAGTCCCTGCCACATCACTGCCACATACCCCATCATCAACAGAACTACCTACTATTATAGCCTCAGAGCCCACTACAAGAACCCCAACTTACAACACCACAAAATCAAGAACACACTCCACATTCAAGGTCCCATACACTACAATCCACACCAATAGAACAAATCCAGCAACATATCACATTTCCACAAATGTACAGATTTCATCCATATCTCCAAACACAAATCACACATTTGCCACAACATACATACAGAAGACAAGAATACCAGACACAATTTGATTCAAATTATAACATGAACATTCAAGAGCCATACACCCTCCACCCACAACCACAAAGATACGTACTACAACAACAGCAGCCATACCCCCTCCACCCACAACAGCCAACAGAAATACCCCCTCCACCCCCAACATCAATACCAAACACAACAGAACATATATCACAGCCAACAACAATACAGCAGCCAACAACAACCATACTCCCTGCACCCCCAACAGCCATACCCTATGCAAGCCCAACATCAAGACACCAGCCAACAACAAACACAAGACGACAATAATAATTCCACTAACATTCTTTAAATAGTTTATATTTCACGCTACACATCTGACTATATTTTGAATGGAGGCGTGACTCTGAATCAGGTCCAGGGTATCTATAATAAAGATGATTTACTTTTCATTTAAAAACACAAATAAATGTAAACGATATACATGCACTGAAAAATATACTCTTAAATAAAGTATTACATGATTTATATTAAAATCAACGTAAAGTAAAATTGTAACCTGGAAAGTGTTCTTTACAAAATATATGGAATTGAAGTTTACAAACACAATGGTCAATATATACAAATGTACAATCAATCAAGTAGTCACTGTGTAACTATGTAGCTATATATTCCTAAATTATAATCTATATGTATATAACACGTTAGGCACTTATGTTGGGGTTACAATTATGAAATGTCACATATCCTGTCATTTTAAGTAAGAATACATTAAAACACATCCATGGTTGGCATTGGATCCATGGTTGCCATTGCATGTTGAATGTCGGGCTCTAATAGTGAGTTGACAATAATGAAAAGTCATTAACATATCAATGGTTGGCATCAACCTGTGTAAAGTGTGCTTACACTGCTAGTTTGAAGGTGTATGACCGATAATTTCAGGGAGAATATTTTAATAACATATCTATAGTTAGTAATGTGGAAAGTACTGTTAGGCAAGTTATCTAAATGGGCAACATAATGCTATTTTACGGATCATGGTAAAAAATATAAACGAATATCATTAAAACGTATTAATAACAAATGTATTTAGAACAAGACAGTGGCAATGAAACAGTTACAACTTAATATAATACATGGGTGTGACAGGAAACAAGGATCCCACTGCTGCCGCCAGAAATGTGACAGGATCCCCGGATCCTACTTCAGTCACCAGTCTGTAACCAGTGTTCCCAACCGTTGTCCTGCTACGTTGCTACGGGATACAACCTATCCCGATATGGCTCCTACACTGTGAGTATAGGGGTTCCTTCTTACAGCCAGTAACCGACTGTCACTGGCTCCTCCCACTGTGCTGTGGGAGGGGTATCGCTGACACCACTAGGCTCCTACCACCAACACCTAGAATCGCTTTCTCCCGGGTATCGACTGGAATGGCTGTTGCACGCCCCTGGTCTGGATGTTTTCCCCCTGAACCACTTGCTTTGGGTTAGGACTGCTGGGTAGCTGCCAGAGCAGACAGGAAGCTGGGGTCTCTTCAGATCATCAGAGAAACGGATTAAAGATCAGCTAATCTGTATGTCACAGGAATACAGTCGATGCGAAGCTTGAAGCAAATAAGATGGTTTATTAGCTCTTTAGTGTGTCCTGATAAGGACCTCTGGACCAGTAGTGCTATAAACCACTGATATGTCTAGACTTCAGATGGAATATCTCAGTTGGAATACCTTTTTATACAGACACAGCTCAGTTTTTATACAGGTTTTAGCACACATGCTGGGAGGGGGAACACCCACTCACAGTTCCAAACGGTGCCGCTCCGTCTCCAATATAAAATTCAATTATTAATCAGGAAATATTTCCTACAGACAGGACATTAACACAATTTACACATAACAGGTTACATATAAAAGAAATGAGAGCGCTAATACTAGTTTATTTTATCAAAAATTATTTATAAAAAATTCAAATTGCTGAATATACTGTTGGGGATAAGGATGCCGACCGGCTCCAATCTTCTATAGTGTTTAGCCATTAGTGTGGTACCTTTTCCTTTTTTTCCCTTTCCCTTCTTTTGATTTACAGTCATACTGTCTAATTATATAATTTTATATTCATTCATTTTGTACCATTTAGGTCTAGTAATTCCTGCATTAATGTAAAATCGGATTATTTCTATTTATACTTATAGCGACTACTGGTGTTATTGTTTTTCAATCGTAATGATCAAATGGTATACTTTATGGAGAAAATATGGCTCTATCAGGAAAAACCTTTTGCTAAAAACGTCAATCCAAAAATAGCAATTCATTTCTAATGATGTGGCGGTATTATTAGAAAAGACATTTAGCTTATGACTGTTTTCTGATATTTCTTTTGTTTGGTCTAAAATAAGAAGATATATACCCTATGTGTAGTTTCAAATAGATTATAAGTGGGATTTAGAATGTTTTAAGTGTTTATTGTTCCCCTCAATTGTTGTTTTTTAAAAAGATCCTCCGTCATTTTAAATGACATGCTGACACACTCCTAAAGAAAATTAACTAAAAAAACTATATGTAATATTATTGAAAAGTTTTAAAAATACTTATGTGAAGAAATGTAATAGTAATAATGATTATTATTGTATTCCTTTTTTTTATATGACACTTATTTGATATATTTAATCTGCTGTGAAAAGAGAAAAGACATTTCAATTCTTTGCCTATTCAAGCCCCAGCGTTCTACACAGCTGGCTACTAATCATTAGGCAAATGCTGATTGGCTAATAGCCTTTTAAATACCGGAAAACAACTGTGAGAAAATCATAACACTTTAATCCCTCTCTGATGAAACTGTCTCGAGGACGGAGAAACGCGTAAGGGGCATTCTTTGATACTTTCCGAAATCCTTACAGCATTCATTCAGCTTCCTACTAACCAGCAATATCACTACAAGCCTCCAGTGCTCAGCCAATCTACCATCTGCTTCGGTATACCATCACATGTCAGTGGATAGCTGCCAAGCACAGCCAGTGAAAGTATCGATCTATCTGTCAACTCTGGAAATAGACTTGACACTGAGGTAACTCCTAGGCAGCTTGCCTGGCCGCATTTGCCGTCGCTCCATCTCAGCGGTGGGCTGTCGCTTGCTGTGTACAGGGAATCCCACTGTTGCATTATAGCCACGATTTTATATATAGTCTGCCTACCACTGACTATCGTTTAGCATTCACAGACTATTCCTGGCTACTTACAATTATAACCAGTGCATTATTTGATACATCTTAGCGGCTGACCTCTGCGTGCTACGAACCAAGAGCTTTTCCACTGACTGATTGCATCATATTAAAGGCTGTTTGATATTATTAGGAAGCCTGTTTCTTGACAGAAACTATATTATTACACCACAAGAAACATTATATGCGGATTATCTACAACAATCAGACGGTGAACTGTCAATTTACAGCTATTCATCTACTCTATTAGAGGAATATTCCTTCTCATTTGTGCCAAGCATATCTGGTTCTATTATCAATATAAGAGTGGTCGCTCTATAATACATTAGTGTACCTATTGGTATACTTATATTTTTCTCATCTACAAGGAATTTTACCAATACAACTGGGACCTTTTTCTCCTTTGCAATATATGAACCTCTGATATTCTGCCAAGTGTTTATTAATTTAGCAACATTGTATCATTGTTGTATGAAGGATTTTTCCATCTTTGACTCTGTAAAAGTGTAGTTACATTGTTTCTTACTGCCTGTCTGGTTTATTAGTAGGAGCCTAAGATTTGTATTCACAATTTGTTATATATGACTGTATTGGATTTTGGATACTTATATTCAGCAATTAGAATTTTTTTAAAATAAGTTTCAATAAAATAAACTAGTATTAGCGCTCTCATTTCTTTTGTTGTTTCTGATATGGACTAGTCATCCTTGTGGAGCAGCTCTACTGGCTTGTTGTTCACAGCATTATTGTTTATTTTAAGAGCCAGTTTAGCCCTTCTCTCTTTTTCTAGGTTACATATAACACAATTTACGGATAACGACATTTCCCCAAGTCCATGAGCTTTTAAATTAGAGAGTTCCTGTACCTTAGGATGCAAGTTAATGACCCCCCCACTGTGCTATCAGGCCAGGATGTGAAGCCTGAACAAACCTCATTACCATAGGAAGTCCTCTGCAAACCATTTGTTCCAATGCCTAGCATTCAAACAATACACAAGATACATTTCCAAAAATACAGTGATGCACTGCGTAACTAACATGAATTATGTCTATCATGAATTATGTGATGTGGTCCATCCACACTGGGCTATTGTGATTGGTTCAAAAGAGAGATTACAAGAGAGATAACTAGCATCCTGAGTAGCCTAAAAAGCACAGTGCAAATCCCAGCATTAAGAGATGTTATCAATCCTTTGGATTGTAATACTTTCTTTCAATTTTGCAAATCATCAACATTTTATTGAAAATGGAAGAATTCAGCTATCATATTGTGCCACCCAGGTAAAGCCAGATGCAACTGAATATCGACACACTTTTCTTTAGCAGGAACAGGCTACGAGAAGATGTATTCTATTGGGCTTGTGTAGAGAAAAATACTATTGGATGTCCATCAAGATCAATAGCTGACATTATGTAAATTATATGACGTGGTCCATCCACACTGGGCTATTGTGATTAGTTCAAAAGAGAGATTACAAGAGAGATAATTAGCATCCTGAGTAGCCTAAAAAGCACAGTGCAAATCCCAGCATTAAGAGATTAAGACACACTTTTCTTTAGCAGGAACAGGCTACGAGAAGATGTATTCTATTGGGCTTGTGTAGAGAAAAATACTATTGGATGTCCATCAAGATCAATAGCTGACATTATGGAAAGACAGCACGTGCTTTAGAGTGCAAGTGTGAAAGAACAATGCCATCCACCACATGCTCATTACATGGTGATACTGGAAGACAGGGCAGCTTTTAAACAAAGAGCGTTAGAGACAGAGGGAAGTTTGTCTTAGATATTATAGATCTTCAAAACTGTACAGACAGAACTACCATCCACAAGTGTCATGTTCATGCTGCATTTGTAGGCAATTAGAAGAGCAAAGAGAAATAATCCAACTGAGCTGCCTTCTTTGACTGACACTGATGTCCGACAAAATTTAAGAAAAATAAAAGGGCAGCAATTATTAGGCAAAGACTCCATGTGACAATCTGAAAGGAAACACTTCTATATACAAACAGGCAAAGCTGCAAAAACTGAGTAAGGTTCCATATTGGATTATGGACAGCACATTCAAAACATGCCATACCCTTTTCTGCAAATTTACACCATTCATGTCCCTGTTGGTAATGATCAAGAGACACAAAGAGTTGTGCCTTCTTTCAAAAAAGACATTCTGGATTACTAATTTTATCAGCCCAATAAAAAGCTGCTTTTTTTCACTTTGGGCAAAAATAATCCAGGTCAAAGGGCTTGTGGTGCTGATTGCGATTTTGCATTAAAATGTGGGCACTTACAAGCTTTGGTCTTCGGTCCTCCTGCAGAAATTCCTGATGCTATTCAGGAACTTAAACATATTATGCCACCCAGAAATAAAAAATGTGTGTGTATTTATTTTCTTATTTATGAATTGTGCAAGAGGTTTTTTGTATCCTCTATTAGTTAATTTGCTATAGATCTTTATGACTAGTTTACCATTGCCCACTTCTCTTAGTTAGATTGGATTTCTGTGTATTCCCATCTCCCTATACCAGGGCTGTGTACACACATACACACATTTTTTATTTCTGCACTGTATTGTTTTAGGAGTTGGGAACTCCATGGTGTGAAGTATTGGCTGCAGGGACTAGTGCTTTTTTATGGTTTATTTATTAATATATTATGCCACACTGTATTAAACCCTTGGATCAATATTTTGAGAAGACATGCTGAGCAAACAAAGACATATAAGGGGTGCATTTACGTGCAAATTCTAATATGTGGACAGTGTAAAAAAGCAAGCAATTGATAATTCAGCGAACTCAAAAAAAAGCTGGAAGGGTGGCACAGGAAGTGAAACACCATCCCTGAATAAAAAAGCTGGGAGTCAATGTGACAAATACACTGTACTGGACTTTCTATGTGGAACAGCACACCATTTATTATAAAAAAAATAATAATAAAATGTCAGCATTTAGCCATTAAAGTAATTTAGTAGAAATATTGTGGAATGAAAGATAATATGAAACGTGCTTGGATGATCAATCTACCATGTCTGCAGATAAGAATTTATTAGTTGACTATTTCAATTATTGCTTATTTTTTTAAATAACTGACAATTGCTGTGTGTATTATCATTTGTATTAGATCTTGTCTGCAATGTCATGAAAATGTAGTAGAAGCATAAAAAACAATGTCAACATTAGGGCACAGGCATTGTGGATGTGGGAAGATCAATGTACCTCTAGCACAAAAAAAAGGTTGTTTCCTTTTTTTAAACAGTTGCACTTTAACTCACAATTATGGTGTACTAGTCTAAAATTCGGGAAAACAATTGCCCATTAATTTTACCCCCCCAGTATCCCCATTATGCTCCCCCCCCACCAAGTATCCCCATCATGTCTCCAGTCCCTCCCCTCAGTATCTCCATCATGTCTCCAGACCCCACCCAGCATCCCCCAACCCCACCCAGTATCCCCCACCATGTGTTTCCAGCCCCCCAGTATTTCCCAGATGGCAGTGGCGAGTCCCTCCTCTGCTACCGCAGCCTATCCCTGTTGTTAGGTAGCAGAGGAGGGACCCCCTGCCGCCATCTCCACCTTACCTCTACATTTTGGAAGTTCCTGCCACATATAAGATGGCGGCAGTGGGTCCCTCATTTACTGCCGCCATCATTACATTCTGCACCTTATTTCTGCATTCAGGAAGTTCCTGCCAAATTCAAGATGACGGCGGTGGTCCTTAGGAAGGACCCCAGGCGCCATCTTGTATGTGGTAAGAACTTCTTAAGTGCGGTCAGGAGGAGAGGGCAGAGGCTGGAGGCGGGTCCCGATACAGTGAGCTTCCTGTTGCTGCTAAAGGTAAGTTAAATGGACTCGCAGAGGGGAAGGGGGGGAATGTATGTGTGTGTTTTTTTGGGGGGTTTTTTTTATGTTTTTTTCTGTCTCTCACTGCTTGGCATGCGCAGTAGCGTCCCAACATGTGGATGCTACTGCAAATGCGTATAACGGTGACGTAACACATTTTAAAAACTTTATCCCCATCTAATATCCACCATATAAAAAAAAGTGTCAATGTTGTAGTGATTTTTGATTCATTAAAAACAATTTTTCTATTTTCATTTACAGTTTATTACACAACAAATAATTGAAAACAACAACTTACATTGGACATGCAACAATAATGCATTTTTTGGGAAATTATTTATAACATGATATTGAAAAAATATGTATTCTTTACCTATTACATATATTATTAGAAGTGCAATTATTATAATTATTATTGGATGTTTAATGTATATAGTGGCTAAAATAATGTCTCCTTTAGTAAACTAATATTTTTTTTAAATTGAACTTGTTGCACGACACTAATTGTGCCTCAAACATAATATAACATATATAATATAATTGTCAACAATTTTATTGGGCCAAAACTTTTAATTTTTTTAATTTTTTATATTTCTGTGTGATATTTTGCCAATTCTTAATATTATAATCCTGGATTTTAGATTAAGAACTTCATTAAAGAACTTATATTTTATATTCTTATGTGTCTTATATGGAAACTGATTTGAACAAAAATGTAAGTATACTTAACGAAATAATTCCCTTTAGGCTACAGTGCTACAACTACGGTGTTGTTAGCGCAGTCCTCTCATTTTGTATTATTGCAAACAAATACCGAAAAGCTATATTTTTAAACTCTAATTTAGAGTGGAGTTTCAAAACATCACCTCTTCACCACATTCTGTTAACACTTTTTAAATTTACCTTCCCCTGCAGTTCAACATTGTTTTGCTAAGGGGCAGATTTGCTTCCTTTTTTGCTGTTACTTCCAAATCTGGATCAGCCCCATGTTAATATACCACACAAAATGAGCATAATAAATACAAAATAGCCACTATGAATTTGGCATTACAGTTTTATAAATATAATTGTCTGGGTATGTGATTAAAGTTATAGAGATATAATTGTCGAAATTCAGCCTTATCAAAATACAATTGTAGAAATTCAGAATGAACTGTTTTGAAATTCTGAATATTGCATTTTAGAATGTAGACTTTTAAACTGTTGGAATATGTAAATTCGAATTTGACATGCATAAAAAAATGGCTTTTCAAAATATAACTGTCAAAATATAATGTCTCAAAATTCAGAAATTCAGACTTGAAATCTTTGTCGAAATATTTAATTTAGAAATTACACAGTATTTAAAATAAATAGTCTGTAGCGGTTTATAATGTTAAAAAAGATAACAGCCGGAAAAGTATGTTTCGATTTTAAGATGTCATCGTAACTTACATCTAAATAGCGGTGTTAAAACCAGCAACTGCATCCTACAATAGACTCCTGTATTTTTTTTTCTATTTTAAATTCTTTTAGTCAATATATTCCTGTCTTGGTTACATTTAAGTGCACAACACTATTTTTTTTTGTTTATAAACCTTTAGGAGAGGCCAGTCAGTGCCTTCAGATTCTAGCGCACCTCTTTATTTACTTTTTTTTAACCAAGTTACTGGTGGTTATGCATTTTCCCTCTATTGACTAAGCCTTTGTGCTGAAAATCTAACATTATAGTGCAAGGTTGTGGGAAAATGTCTTATCACCAAAGCCTGTACCTTCATATGCAAAATCTATTATATGAAACTTAGTTCTTTACGACAAAAGTTACATGCATAAAATTCACATCTGGAAAGCACATGCATGAGTACGTCAAAAATTATTTAATCATATTTTACAAGCATTATCCTTTATTTAATAAAATTAACAACGGTTCCTAATTGAATATTAAAAGAATCATTTTAATCTCAACGCTAATGAGATCAATATTCCATAGCCCTGGATAAAGAGGTCAACAAACATATAATCATGTCCACTTCACCTAAGTAACGCTGCAGACCTAGGTACCACAGCCTCAATGAGGAGTTAATGATTATCAATAAGGATGTCCAAACAATTAAGGTAACTGAAATGTAATACAAGTCTACTCCATACCGCTGGGTACAAGCTTCCCGCTTCTTGGACAGCTAGTATACCCTGATGAAGCCCCATTTTGAGGGGATGAAATGTGTTGGTTTAAGCCTAGCCTATTGGAGATCTTTAACAAAGCAGGAGCTCTTCCTGCCAAAAAATTGTAAGGTGTAAGAGGGATACCACAACCTTCAGGGTGTGCACGCTCCATGTTTACTAATAATTAACCCAAGCCTAAAAGAGAAGGGGGACACAACAGGGAACGACACCGAATCAAAGGAGAAGTGATATGTTCTGACACAATCTTTCCACGGGATAGAAAGCCGGCCCCAAGGACTAAGATTCCAGATGGCCACATAGTAGTGAGTACCTGGCACAAGCTGCTGATCTACTGTTTACTTTTAAACTGTTTTAAACTATGCCCTTTTGAACAGCATTCTTATTGACCACCAACAATTCAACAGCAGCAACCTAAGAGTGAATGTACAATGCAAGCTGCAGGCATATATTTTGCCTAACAATTTATTTCTTTTGAACCATTTACTGTTTGAACTGTAGATACATAGGAATGCGAGCAGTCCATTTCCGACCTAAAGCTAAGCCACTGTTAAACATCTGAAGGGCTCACACGAAGGCAGAGATTCTGCCGGATATTTCCGGAGTCGTCCATATATGCCAAGTCCCTGAGCATCAAGTACACTGCTCAAAAAAATAAAGGGAACACTAAAATAACACATCCTAGATCTGAATGAATAAATATTCTTATTAAATACTTTGTTCTTTATATAGTTGAATGTGACAACAAAATCACACAAAAATTATCAATGGAAATGAAATTTATTAACCCATGGAGGTCTGGATTTGGAGTCACCCTCAAAATTAAAGTGGTTCTGCAGGTGGTGACCACAGACCACTTCTCAGTTCCTATGCTTTCTGGCTGATGTTTTGGTCACTTTTGAATGCTGGCGGTGCTTTCACTCTAGTGGTAGAATAAGACGGAGTCTACAACCCACACAAGTGGCTCAGGTAGTGCAGCTCATCCAGGATGGCACATCAATGCAATCTGTGGCAAGAAGGTTTGCTGTGTCTGTCAGCGTAGTGTCCAGAGCATGGAGGCGCTACCAGGAGACAGGCCAGTACATCAGGAGATGTCGAGGAGGCCGTAGGAGGGCAACAACACAGCAGCAGGACCTCTACCTCTGCCTTTGTGCAAGGAGGAACAGGAGGAGCACTGCCAGAGCCCTGCAAAATTACCTCTAGCAGGCCACAAATGTGCATGTGTCTGCTCAAACGATCAGAAACAGACTCCATGAGGGTGGTATGAGGGCCCGACGTCCACAGGTGGGGGTTGTGCTTACAGCCCAACACGGTGCAGGACGTTTGGCATTTGCCAGAGAACACCAAGATTGGCAAATTCGCCACTGGCGCCCTGTGCTCTTCACAGATGAAAGCAGAGTCACACTGAGCACGTGACAGACGTGACAGAGTCTGGAGACGCCATGGACAACGTTCTGCTGCCTGCAACATCCTTCAGCATGACCGGTTTGGCAGTGGGTCAGTAATGGTGTGGGGTGGCATTTCTTAGGGGGCCGCACAGCCCTCCATGTGCTCGTCAGAGGTAGCCTGACTGCCATTAGGTACCGAGATGAGATCCTCAGACCCCTTGTGAGACCATATGCTGGTGCGGTTGGCCCTGGGTTCCTCCTAATGCAAGACAATGCTAGACCTCATGTGGCTGGAGTGTGTCAGCAGTTCCTGCAAGACGAAGGCATTGATGCTATGGACTGGCCCGCCCGTTCCCCAGACCTGAATCCAATTGAGCACATCATGTCTCGATCCATCCACCAACGCCACATTGCACCACAGACTGTCCAGGAGTTGGTGGATGCTTTAGTCCAGGTCTGGGAGGAGAT
>WWET01001031.1:160665-192491 GCA_011038615.1 Limnodynastes dumerilii
ACACACACACACACACACACACACAGATATACACATACATATATATACACACACACACACATACATACATGCATGCATACATATACGTATATGTATAAACAAGACAGGTGTGCTAATGTTTGCTTAATATACAATGTGGATGAATTCAGACCATCTGATAGATCTAATTGTTATGAATACCTGCGGCTAGGTACAAGGAATGCAGAAGCCAATATGAATGAAAGAGGTTTATTGCAGGTAACAGATTTCAGGTAATACACGGGTGTGAATAAACAAATATCAGGCAGGGTAAAACCAAATATCAGGGTAACAGGTTCCAGGTAATAAACAGACAGGCAAGGCTGGTACTGATAGTGCAGATAGACTGCACAGATAGACACAAGGTAATGAACAAACAGGCAAGGCTGGGACTAATTGTGCTGATAGATTGCACAGACAGATACACTGGAGATGAATGGTAGAATCTGCAACAGTGATATGCAGAGAGATTGCAAAAACTGACACGCTGGAGATGAATAGTAATGTCAGCAACAGAGGGGGAGCAGGTGAAAAGCACAAGGTAATCAGCAGACAGACAGGCTGAGAACCAACAGACAGGATAACACTTACTCACAGCCAGGCAAGAGGACAAGAGGTAGGCTGGGTAGGGCAGGCTGGGCAAGAGAGAAGACACAGAAGGGGTAAGGAAGCACATGCACAAAGGCTCAAAAGCAGAGAAACAATGGCAGGCAAATGGACCGAGACACAAAAGCAGGAAGCTATGACCAGCAGACAGGCTAACAGGTGGCAGCTATTTAAAGGGAGAGCCACATCCCCATAGGATGCTGATAGCACATGACAAAGGAAGGCTAAGGTAATCCCAGCTGCAGGTTTCCTATCAGGGAGAAATGCAGCAGGGGAAATCAGGACCGGAGTACCCCGCTAAAGCAAAGAGACACACTTAAACGCTGCTGCCATATGCAGCGTGTAACACTAATCTAATCTATATATGGAATTCAGCAGAAATAAGAGGCCAGATTTACTAAGCTGCAGGTTTAGAAAAGTGGTGATGTTGCCTATAGCAACAATTAAGATTCTAGCTCTCATTGTCTTTTTACATAATAGAGCAGGGATAGGCAAACTGCGGCTCTCCAGGGGTTGTGGAACTACAAGTCCCAGAATGCTTTACCTGCCAAAGCATAGCTGGTACCTGACAAGGTTTGATGGGAATTGTAGTTTCGCAACACCTGAAGAGCCGCAGTTTGCCTATCCCTGTACTAGAGAATGCCAACTAAAATCTGATTGGTTGCTATAGGCAACATTTCCACTTTTCCAAACCAGCAGCTTAGTAAATCTGGCCCTAGAAGTTTTAAAATTAAACACATATTAATTGTGCCAACACTTTTGTAGTCTATCTAATAGAATGTTGTTGTGGCTTGTGCTACATAAGTAAAACTAAAAATTAAAAGAAATCAGGATAATGGAACATTTTTGCAACATTAAAAATAGGGTCATGATCCAGTCTACCAATACATTTTGCTGAGTTTCATAGGGGTCAAACGGATACAAGAAGGGTTAAGGCCATTGAGTGGGTACCTAAGCACCCTAGAGGGGGAGACAGGGAAATTAAATTAACGCAACGTGAAACCTACTGGATTGTCACTTCACGCTCAAAATTACCCCTTTTTTATAGTTTAAAGGCGTTTGGCTACTTTTGACGATTTGTAGCAGCGATTTAGTGATCGCCAAATTTACTAAAGGAAAATCTTTTACATGTGTTTTGTAACATCAAAAACCATAGCGCTGCATGCTATTAACCCTTAGCATGCAGGCACATACAGTGCTATAAGGCACAGCATGCATGTGTTTCCGGACATGCTGTGCCTTTTAGTACTATAAGCATCAGCATGCCAAGGGTTAATGTCATGGTGCACCATCAACAATGGGTATACGGCGTATGTAATGTTAAAAAAAAAAAAATTTTCCCCGATCTAATGTAACTATTACTTACATAGGTCCCTCTTAAAAACTGTAAAAAACAAAGGCACTAATCTGCGCTCCTTAAGTGTCTGCAGCTGCAATACCTTCTTTCCTGAAGGTTACATTCCAATCTATACAGATAAACCTTCTATATTATAGTACCTAGCTGTGAAGAATCAACACACTAGGTATATAAACAAATGCAATATACAGTAATAGATTAGAAGGTTTCGCGCCTATCTTGTTCTTATGACACATCAGAAAATCTTTTCTCTCCTCTTTGAATTCTTTCCTCTCCTTCCTTTTCCCCAGAGTGTGTACCTCAAGTGAAGGTGAAAGAAACTGTCCTCATATAATATTGTCACTGATCAAGGTAAGTGTATCTCTTAAAGTATCACACTCACATTTTCTCTCTCTTTTATCTATGGCATATAGCGATATCTTTTTCCTTAATTTCCTCCTTTCTTTTCTTTAGGTCACTTCTCCTCAGGATAAAACAAAGAAAATCCTCTCCTTGTGCAGTATCAAAGCTATCTGAGAAGTACAAGAAAAAGCACCACTACTTACATGGTCCCTCTCTTGTCGGTATGCGTCTGAGTGTGGTCTTTCCGGTGGTTCAATCCAATTGGACATCCTGTGTACCCCGTCACCGTCCGCTCGGTGTATACAGAAGAGGGAAGAAAACACAGCCTATAGTGTTTACCTGCAGGACAGCGTGTCCCTCAGAACACGTATAATGATGTCACGGCTGTGTCCTCTTAAAAACTATAGCCCCATTAGTTGTTATTATTAGGATTGGCCCTATTTCCCAAGCTTTTTGGCCTGCTAGGTTATATGAAAAATGTATTGGCCCGTTAGATTGTATTAATTATTATTTTTGCCCCATTACATAGTTATAATAGATGATTGCGCTTTTAGATGGTTATAATAGATGCTTGCCCCGTTATACTGTAAGATTAGATAGTTGCCCCGATAGGAGTATATTAATGAGTCATGGTCACGATAGCAGTCACTATGTACTAATAAACCTTGTTAAGTGATGATGCTTAAATATTTATAAAGTGTCCCATATATTTTAAAATATGAAATAAATGTTTAGACTCACATTTTAGATGTCCTCAATCTTGGGAGACTTGCTTGAAGTACTTTTGATTGAAGTTTTCTCCTTCTTGTCCGGAGTTTTGCTGGTGGCCGGTCCTGCTCCTTCGGGGTTCCGTTGCTAATGAGCCTTCGGTCACTAGAGGTCCCCCTCATATAGGACCTGATTCACACTTAAGAAAGTTCTAAAAATAAGAACTTAAAGTTACGCCTGGGCAATATCATGTTGTTTTTGGGGGGAGTCAAGTTAATAGCATTCTTTGCATGCAGGAATACATCTTCGAATAGCTTGCTGCACATAGATACTGACCAGCTTTAGTATTACACTGTTATTTAGACATGGTCTGGAAATTATCACCTCTCAACACTAGTGCTGTTTGCAACAGATGAAATATGACTCCCCTGCAATCACCATGCCCAGGAGTGACTTTAAGTTCCTGGGCTAAAACATGTTGATTTCAGGGGGAGTCATATTTCATCTGTTGCAAACAGTACTAGTGTTGAGAGGTGATATTTCCCAGCCCAAGTCTAAATAACAGTGTAATAGTAATGCTGGTCAGTATCTGTTTTCAGTAAGCTATTCAAAGATGTATTCCTGCATGCAAAGAATACAATTAAATTGACTCCCCCTGAAAACAACATGGTTTTGCTTAGGAGTAACTTTAGGTTCTTATTTTTAGAACTTTCTTAAGTGTGAATCAGGTCCATAGTCTTTAGTCTTTATGACATCATGGTTTTTTACAATTATAAATTATGTAAAACATAAATGTCAAAATGTTTCTTTGTTATTTTTAAAAGTACCTTTGCTGTTATTTTTACAGTGTGAATCCCCGTGATTTTAAGCACAAAATTGTGGCGATTCATCCTTGAAAAAAATCGCCGCCTATAGCTGTCAATTATAAATCGCCAGCCAAATACGCAGTTTAGTGAATCAGGCGATTAATTAAAAAAAAAAAAAAATCGCAGCAATGGCTAGCGATTTATAATCGCTGCCAAAAAATTATTTTAGTAAATGAGGCCCTTAATGTCCAATAAATTTCACCTCTAGTACAGTACTGAGAGATTGGATTATGGTAATTAAAGGGTAGATACCCATAAGTAAAATACAGCGTGTGGTTAGTGTACTGCATTTGGTTATTTTCATGTATTGGGCTGCAAGAGTAACTTTTGCAATGGAAATTTGCCTTTGTATGTCATATATATATTTTTTTTACTTTTAATAATAGCGGTGATTTCCCCTTGGTATCACTGCCAAATGTGAACCTAGATTTACACCTGTTGTTGGGTAGAATTGGGTTAATGTTAGGGACACACCTCCGAATGAAGGTATAAGACTGTAAGCTAGATACATTGCCCCACCCCCCCCCCCCCCCACACAAGCATGGTCGGATATTAAACTTCGTATTGCTAAGGCATCTATTAATGTTGGTATACGCGAAACGGCTTACAAGGTTTATACCAGATGGTACTTGGTTCCTCTTAGACTACACCTTTTTTATCCCTCGGTGTCAAACCTGTGCTGGCGGAACTGTGGGGAGGTGGGGTCATTTCTTCATATCTGGTGGAGCTGCCCTACTATAGCTCTTTTTTGGAAGGATACCATAGCTCTGCTCAACCACATTCTAGACACCACCTTACCCTTTGATGCAGCGGTGTTCCTATTGTCCAAACCAGTGCCTACGCTGTCTAAGCCCACGGATAAATTGTTAATGCACTGTGCTAATGCTGCTAAATCTCTGGTAGCGAAACATTGGAAGAATACACAGCCTCTCTCCCGGGCAGCTTTATCAAATAAAATCTGGCACATATCATCTATGGAATTTATCAACGACAGGATTAACAAATTTCAAGCTGTCTGGACCCCTTGGTATTCCTATATTAATACCCCGATACCGGGGCACTTGTAGGGTTGATAGGCTCTAGGACCTAATGACTGCTATTCTAATTCTTTTATATCTCTCTCTCTCTTATTTCTTCCCTCCCCCCCCATCTCCATCCTCTCCTAGGGTGGCTCTCGTGCGCCACACATATGTGTGCATGAGATATCTACCAGTGCTAGCATTATTTACTGTTTTAATTTGTATTCCTGCCGTTCTTATCATATATTGTACCTCTGTATTTCATGTATTGTTACATGTAGTTGTTTGGCTTTTCAATTGTATGTAAAGATATAATGTCATTGGAAAAAAACAAAAAACTGTTTCCATAAATAAAGAGATTTAAAAAAAAAAATGATGTTACTGGACTCTGTGTCCTATCACCCTGTTAGCTGATTTGATATGGATCCCAAAATCAATGCATCCTTCGAGTATCTCTCTTTTGTCCTCTGTTAGGGATGCCTTAAAGGTATGGGATGGTGTAAGTACTATTATCAGCAATTTCTTTCTTCCCCCCATAATCTCTCAATCCTGGAACCATTGTGCTGTAGGCTTAACTCTGGTAGGGGTAAAAAGGCAGTATCTTTTGGTACCAACTGATCCTGCAAACTAAGATACATGTGAAATTTAAAGCACAGCTTAAATGGGAAGCTGATCTCAAAACTAGCTTCTTTAATGAAAAGCTGGAAACTGTTTATAATACAACCTACAAAATGTCTAAATGCCTGAACCACACAGAAATGTACATTAAACTTCTCAATGGATTGTATCATACCCCGGCTACACTGCATAAAATATGGACCAATCAATCAAAATTTAGCTGACGGAGCTGCCATTTGGTGGGTAACATCTACCATTTGTTCTGGGAGTGCCAAGTCATCCGTCAGCTTTGGCCAAATATCTTTAGTTAAGCTAACAAGGTTCTACAGATAGAGTTTTTCCATCCTCCGAAACTGTCTCTGTTTCATATTTAAGATGTCCATACACTAGAGCGATTATCGTCCCAATTCTCCAATTATTGCATGATTGGCCAAATTATTGCTCAAGTGCATGGTAGCGATTTTTACGCCAATCATCCAATAATTGTCCAAAAACCCCTTTTGAATGATTATTTGAACTTTTGACATGTTTGATTTAAATTGGGCCAAAGCAGACGATGAAATGTAAAATCGCACAGTGTATGGGCATTTCACGATAATCGTGAAATCTTCGCCGATAAATTTCATGTGATGTTTATTACTTTCCTAGACATGAATATGCAAATCCCACATGACATCTTGCCATTTCCTTCTCTTCCTGTTTCCTGTCCTGTATTAAAGTAGCCAGGCAAATTTTTAAATGTATTAATTTATTACTGGACATTGCAGGTCACTGGTATAATTCTACCCAAAGCCTGAGCAGAAATGGCACTGATGAACTTTAAATCTTAAAATGACCTCCCTGTTGCCAAAAACCTCAGGGTAGCCACGAGATGTTGCTCTGCAGTGATGGGCATCCTCATCCTCATCCTTGTGTACTGTTGTTGGATGTAGTCAGAAATCAAGATCAAGCAGGAACAGGAAAATCTCATCATCTATCCAGGGAATATCATCAGGATTATTTTCCCGAATTTGTTGCACAAGGGACATATGAGAGAATGCTTTTCTCTTCTTTAGCCATTCTTTCGCCCAACAAAGATGACAATGAACCTTCCTTTTTTTCTCCTGCTGGATCATTATCACATTGGAAAGAATGAGAATTCTGCAACCTCTCCTACGCTGATCCATCTCTGATGTAAACAATTGACAACAGATCAACAGGAAGTTTATTAAGACTACTAGCTGCAATGAATGTTGGCTCTGCCCTATGTTCAGGTCAGCCCGTTATGTCAATTTTTTAATGAAAATTGAACTACAAAAATTATTGGTTGGTGTATGGGCAAATGCAATTTTTTGGGGACGATAAAAGTATATGAGGGTTTTTTTTTACATTTTCTGACAATTTTAAGCTGAAAATAATGTAGTGTATGGCATCGATACCGTTAAGGACTCTAGTGGAAAAATCGTGAAGATTATCGGAGAATTCATATGATCTTTGATAATCTCTCTAGCGTATCCATAAAATGTACCCTATGGAATGTCTGTAACAAACTCACCTCTATTCATGAGCTTCCTTTCTAACAATCTCAATCTTCTGGCAATAACAGAAACATGGATCACTGACTCAGACATTTTCTCACCTGCTGCACTCTCATATGGTGGTCTCCATTTTACTCATACACCCAGGCCTGGAAGCAGGTGAGGAGGTGGGGTTGGACTTCTTCTCTCCCCAAATTGCACATTCAGTTCTACCCAATGTCCCTTCACTGATTTTCGCATCCTTTGAAATACATGCTCTTCATATTTTCAAACCCTTCTCTCTGCATGTGGCTGTGATCTATTGCCCACCCAATACATCCTGCAAAAATTTTCTTCAACACTTCTCTATGTGTCTCCCTCACTTATCCTCTGACATTCCTAACATTATCATAGGTGATTTCAATATCCCCATTAACAACCCTTCATCTCCTGATGCCACTAAGCTTTTCTCTTTAACCTCATCTCTTTGTCTCTCCCAATGGAGTGATTCACCAACTCATAATGGCAATTGCATTGATCTGATATTCTCTAAACTATACTCAGTCTCTGATCTTACTAACTCCCCTCACCCTTTCTCAGACCATCACCTTATCACCTACCTGCAATCTGTTCCCCACTAGTTCTACTCCTTTAATGTCTAACTCCATTAAACCTTCACTTAATGTAGAAATCTTAACACTATAGTATCAACCAATTTTTTCAATCAGATCAGCAACTACTGTCTCCAATCTCTAACTCCCACTCTCCCGATATGGCAGTATCTCACCGCAACCAAACTCTAGCAGTTACGCTTGATCAAGTCACTCTAGCTACCTCTTTTGCACCACGGCAGCTTCAGTGTCAGCCATGGCACACTAACGACACACGAACACTTAAAAGACTCTCCTGCAAAGCAGAATGTTGTTGGTGCATATCCTGTTCTTCCCTTGACTTTTTAACTTACACCAACACTTATCACATTTATTGAAATGCTCTGGACAAGACCAAACAATTTTACTTTCAAACTCTCATTTCTACTCAGGCTTCTAACCCCAAATGCCTATTTCACATATTTATCTCCCTACTAAGCCCTCCTGTCCGAAATCCACCAACTTCCATCACTGCTCATGATCTTGCATTGTACTTTAAAGACAAGATTGACAAAATCACACAGGAATTGGTGTTCTCATCAGCTAACACGCTACTCAGTTCTTTTCATCAACACTCAGATATCATGTCCTCATTTCAACCCACAAATGATGAAGAAATATCTCTTTTCTGCTCTTTCCACTCTGCTAGTTGTCGCTCCAATTCTGAAAAAACAATCAAAATTCTGATAAATTATCGGCCTATTTCCCAGCTTCCATGCCCTGCAAAGCTGCTCAAAAGACTTGCTTACACTCACCTCACTCACTTCCTGTCCTCACACAATCTTCTAGATCCTCTTCAGTTACCTTTCATTCCCAGCACTCCATAGAAACTGCACTGACCAAGGTGGTCAATGAATTAATCACTGCTAAATCTAAAGGACACTACTCTATTCTAATTCTACTGGATCTTTCTTCTGCTTTTGACACTGTTGACCACTCTCTTCCTATACAAATGTTACAATCCCTGGGTATTCAGGATGCACTGCTCTTTCCTGGTTAACATCCTACTTATCCAATCGCTCTTTCAGTGTTCGCTTTTCTGGATTGCAAGGCTTGGAGTACTGCAAGGCACAGTGTTGGGTCCATTGATCTTCTCTATTTATACAACTTCCCTTGGACAGCTAATAAAGTAATTTGGATTTCAGTATCATCTCTATGCAGATGATACTCAAATCTACCTATCCACCCCTGATCTTTCACCTACTGTGTTGGCCCATGTTACTGAAAGCTCTCTGCCATTTCTTCTTGGATATCCTTCCATCATCTCAAAATTAATATATCTCAAACTGAACTAATAATATTTCCACCTGCTAATAAAAGCTGCCCATCTGGCCTCTCTATCTCGGAAAAAATCTCTCCTCATAAAGCTTGATGCTTAGGTGTTACCCTTGACTTTGAGCTGTCCTTTGTTCCCCATCCCACACATAATCTGTCTCTAAATCCTGTTACATACATCTAAAAACCATTTTCAGAATACGCAAATATACCCAAGACACTGCAAAAACTCTCATTAATTTCCCGCATTGATTATTGTAATGCTCTCCTTACTGGACTCCCACATTATAAAATTACTTCTCTACTCTGTCAGTCTCTAAATTGGTGACCTGTATTTTACAGAATGAAATACAATATACTTTTGGTAATCTACAATGTCATCAACAATACTGCACCCGCATACATATCCTCACTAATCTCAAGATACATCCCAGCTTTTTACCTGTCTAATTATTAAGTATATTACAGGCAGCAGCATTTAAAAAAACTATTGGAAGACAGAAGACTGTCCGGGAGAACCTGGAGGGAAGCCATAGATTACTGCGAGGGGGCGGGGCTTAATGACGTGATTTATGCAATGCACGCCATTAATCCCCGCCCCTGTCAATCATTCATGTGGTCTCTGGCATTAAAGGGGATGGCCGGGGCCTGATGACATCCTCAAGTCCTGCCCATAGTAACTCTAGGGATTACACCTGTGATTGTTAGGGGGTTGAGGCTTGCAGGAGATTTGTCGTCTCTCCCGGGATACCGGGAGAACGGCCCAAATTTGGGGAGTCTCCCGGATAGTACAGGAGAGTTGGCAACCTTAGGTTTAAATCTGTAGGTACTGCCATAGGTGAGATTGGTGTGTGTTCTGACTACTTCTGCTTTGTTGATCAGGAAGTGTTCTCTTAATTTACTTTCTGCACGTGAAGGTGCATTAACAAGTGAATGGTACTTATGTAAGTCTTATTGCTGTGCATTCATCCATCCTAATATGAGTTTTTTGTACTTATGGTTGGAAGGTACATTATGTGCAAGAGGGAGGGGTTGTTTCAAGTATCCTGGGGAGTTCCTAGTTTTAGAGGGTTTTTTTTGTACATTTAATATACCTGAACACATATGTAATAATATGAATATTAAAGCCCATGGGGATTGATTTTTCTTTAAGTCTTATATTCGTGGAATTGGAGTCCTGTTCAGTTCAACTATATGAAGTATTATTTTCATGATTTAATCATATTAATACAAAAATCACAGCAGGGCAGAAGGGACTGCATTTGTCATTTTAAGGGTGCAAAAAACCAAAATTGTTCCTTTGTTTACAAAGGAACAATTGTATATAAAACAGGAATTTGAACAAGTGGTACAGCAAAAGCGATGCAGCAATAAGCAAGTTAACATTAGTATATGATTAGTGAGTTATTCAAAAGAAACACTGTATTCTGCAGATATTATGCTCAAATGTCCCTGATTTGCAATATCTGGCTAATGGACTTGCTATAACACGCTATCATTCCAGCCTCATTAGGTCAGAAATTCTCATTATCTCTCTTTGTTGCATAGGAAAGACTTCATTTCAATCCAGTTACACTACCCTTTCAGCACTGTGCCTACATTATTTTACACTGCAGGATTTGCATATAAAACTTCAAGGTCTCTCAATTTTACTTGCTAGTAAGCATGTATTAATGCATTACAGTGGTTAAAAAACATATTATTTATTGCAGATTAAAAAATAACATGGGATCAGATTCATACTTAAGAAAGTGCTGCTTTTTCCATGCGTATTTTTAGGATCGGATAAACTGCGCATGTGAAGTAACTTTTTTACGCAAGCTACGTAGGATTTAGGCACAGAAATCCATTAGGCACGGACTTAAAATTCGTGTTTAGTGAAATACGCCTAAAGGGGCGTGCCAGTCCTCCGTACCTTGGTAGTTAAGTGAAAGTGGGTGGGGGGAGGCATTTAAATGGCCTAATATGGGTGTGGTTAAGAATTTACGCATGTACCTAAGCATCTTAAGCACAAATATACGCACGTAGAGTTAAGGTTGCCCTATGGTGGCGGAAGTCTGCCAAAATCCGAAAGTGCAAGGGGAGTGTCATAGGTGTTGCAACTTAGGCGCGTGTATTTACGAAACCGTGCGCACTTATTTCACACTTAAGTGTGAATCCGGTCCATGGAGACAAAATATAAGGAATGTGAGAAACTGGCCATTTAGGAAATATCATGTAAATTCCTATGGAAAATTTAGCTATTACTATAACACCAGACACCAATGGGTATCTATGCGAAAAAGGGATTACTTCCATATTCAAACGGAGGGGTTAGAAAAAAAATGAATTGTTCAAACCAGTATGTTATTTTTTTTTGGTTTTAAAAACCATTCATGTTTTTGTCTTGGCCAAACCCCCGTTTTATTTTGATTTTGTATTTATTCAAGTTTTTCACATAGGGTGACATTTGGAGTTATTCTTGTTCCTATAAAATATTTGAATGATAAGTTAAGGCTACGTTATGGCAGTGTAACTGACCAAAACTCCGCATTAGAGAGGGGAGTAACAGGGGAATTCATTCCCCTCTTCCATGCAAAAGAACAGACCTCTGTGCCTTCAGAAAATGCACGGAGGTCAGGATCCAGTCCATAGATTGTAATGTCTGTAAACATTCCTTCTTGCTTATATGTAAAATTTTAAGTAAGTGAAAGCACAGTGCAATAAGAATACATACAGTCATTGTGCCTGATCCAGACTTAAGGTTGTTTTAGGTATACAAGCATACCCGAGTTATGCACTACTAAGTATAATGCACTCCTCCTGGCACTTCTCTTGCACGCACGTAACTTAGTTGATTTACATGTTCAAAACCTGCCTTAACTTTTCCTTGCGTATCTCTTGTCGTGCATATCGCCTTGTCATATGTAATGTCCAACCCAGCCCATATTGCACAATTTAAATGCTGCCCTCCTCCCACAATGTGTATAATTGGCTTGCGTAGGGATGTCCCACCATAACGTACGGAGTTATGTACAAGTTACATACGATCAGAGTTGTGATGGGTAACATCTGTCACATCTGCCATGTGCATGCGCAGTGCGTTCCCACAGCCAGTATTATGCATGAAGCACGCGTAAATTCACTGTCATTATTAAGTCTGAATCAGGCCCATTACCACACTGAACAAAGAAAAATTAGTAAAGAAATGGGCTGTCTACTAGTGTCAAGTAACCCAAACTCAAACTAACTCTCAAGCTCAACTGACAAATATCACAAAAACACTCAGGGATGCCATCAGGGGAGGACAGCCGGGAATACTGACCGCCTGTACAGTTGTTCCTGGGATAGACCCAATAAGGTATGTGCCAGATCTTAAGAGGGAAAACACAGAATGTAGTGGAGAATATGCTATATAGCCAGATAGCTCTCTAGCGCTGGCTGAAAAACTATGTGCAATACCAAAAAAACAGACAAATAAACACAAAACGCTGGAGTGAACTGGCAATACAGATATGAAAACACCAATGGTTCAGAAACTAGAAATGTATTAGTTCTAAAAAAATAAATAAGAGCATGCATACAATATTAAGCACAAAAATGAATAACATAAATAAAAGTTCTGTAGCCAAGGCTGAATGTAAAAACAATAATATGGTGATAATGATGAGGTACACAGCCCGCAAGCCACCCTGGAAGGTGAGTTTGTGGGTCCCGAACGGTAGGTAGATTACCACTGTGCACAACTCTAATAGGTGGATGGAAACACAATATCCAAATGTTGATAATGATATACAATAGCCACTATGTGGTTAGCTGAATATTTCTGGCATTGTCTTGAGCAGTAGATGTTGAACAGTGACAATAGATGGTGAATCTTGACAATGATAAGCACTCCAATCCACATGGATGGTAGACCAATACGCACACAAGTGAGGTAATGTAGAAGTATAGAAAAGGTGTTATACCATACCAAAGAAGTTAGCTCCTATTCCGCAAGGATGACACAGCTGGCAGCAAAGCAGTCAGATTGGCAGAAAGATTGGCGCAGCACACGTGAAATAGTTTCCACGGAGCGCCGGCTCTGAAGCTGAGGTGTAAATAATGCTGACAGCCTGCTGGCCGGGGAGGAGAGTGGTAACCTGTGTGGCTTCCAAAGCGGAGTGGACTGTAATCAGCGGCTCTGAACCACGAGGTGGAGAAGCAGTCAAAAACGACTTACCGGGCATCCCCGGACCGAAGTCCCGCAGCAAGGCTCAGAAAGGAGAGGAGGAACCCCCTGCCGCCATCTCCACCTTACCTCTGCATTCTGAGTGTTCCTGCCAGATCCAAGATTGTGGCCCAGGGGTCCCTCATCCGCTGCCACCATCTCCACATTCTGCTACTTACTGCCGCATTCAAGAAGTAAAAGGGGGAAGGGGGGATTGTTTGTTTTCATAAACAAAAATACAAAAAAAGGCCCCAGCACTCTTGCAACTACCCAGCAACTAACCACAACTTTCTATATTTAAAATAAAAGTCAGAGAATTATTTACATACATCTGCAGGTATATGATAGATAGATATATATATATATATATATATATATATATATATATACACACACACATATATGTTTGTGTCTTTATGATCTGAAAAGTGGTACTTGACCTGATTCCTTAGTACTTATTGGTACTTCCGGAGTAAAGGTTGAGAACTTCTGGTATAGGCAATTTTGCTGTTTATTGGTATTGTGTATTGTAATAATGTAGTGTTTTCTGTAGTGTATAGTTATTAGTGTAGTGCGTATCTTCAGTAAATTGCTACCGTGTACTAGTTGTATAAAATGAAAAAAATTTCGGGCCTTTGTCTTGGACAAAACAAGTAAACAATTTATTCAGTAATAACGACAAAGTCCTATTAAACTTCTCAGAATTTTTTTTTTATTTTTTTTTTATGAAAGCACTTTAGCAATACCAATGCGACTTATCATCAAACATAAACCAATACAGTAAGTAAAAGTACTTCAGCAATGTGCAATGAAACAATGTAAACTAAGGTTAAGGCATGAACTGAAGCAGTAGATGTTCAAGCATGGACTAACTACACAGATAAAGCAGTTCCCATATGGATACAGAGTCAGAACCAATAGTCCATAATAAACAGTTTTTCTCAATGTATACGCCCATCTGTTAGCACATAACTCAAAAAAGTCTAATTTCAAATCCGAATTCTGATGTGTAGTTATAGCTATTGGAAACACTATATACGTCCACCCTGAGAAGCAGGAGCAACAGTAGCTGATATGAAGAAATCTGGTCCTTCAAGAATAAGTCACTCGATTGGACTATAGAGAAGCTCCAGATACCATACTTGCAATGTCTCTGATGGTTCCTTTAAGCAGTGTTAGGGATCCGCAATGCGGGTTGAAGCCATTGAGGCGACTACTGAAGCTCCGATTGTTGCTTCACTGAAATGACTGTCTCCACCCTTGAGGTGCCAAATTCTGCTGTTGCACAGAGATTCACTCTGTGCCGACGCCGTGTGCACTACAGCCGCGCCTGGGATGACAGTACAGGATAGTGTAATAAAAGCAGGCAGAGAGCTCTCTCCTTATACCAACGTGTTTAACCTATAGAAAAGGCTTCCTCAGGGATAAAATCACAGTCCTGTTGCATATACAGTAGTTACTATAATAGTAGCAAAAGGGCGAACGGAGTGCTTCTGGCGGAAACTTAAAAGGAGGCTAATGATGATTGACAGATATCATTCCTTCTCTGGGAATCAGAGGTGCCATTGGCTAAAACAGAGTCCAAAGGCTCAATATTGTTGACTGGCATAGAGAAAATGTATTGGATAATGGGCAGCAATATCCACAATTGGGAATAAAAATCATTTATTATATAAGGTCAGTGAAATAAATAAAAATGTGTTAAAAAAACAAATACCCCACAAAAATACATACAAAAACAAACAAGAAAAAAAAATAATAATAAAATAATCAAAATGAAAAAATATTACAAATATACAGAAAAATGAATAAAAGCCAAACACCTATAAATACACTCAACTAGAGAAAAGGAAAGACCCTAAGTCTAGATCTATATTCAGACCCAAGGGATCCAGTGTGTTTAGATTGTAGATCCCTTTGGTCTCCTCCTTAGCTATTTTTGCCAGGTAATTACCCCTTTTCCAATGTTTTTCAACCATTTTTTTATCCCCATGAATTTAAATTTAGAAGGATCCTTGTCATGTTTCAGTAAAAAGTGTAGGCACACGCTGTGTGTATTGATACCTTTTCAGATATTTTGAATGTGTACCCCTATGCACGTTTTAAGAGGTCGGATGGTACGCCCAACATACTGGAGACCACACGGGCATTCCAGTAACTAGATCACCGCTGTAGTATCACAACAGATCTAGGGCTAGATTTACTAAAGGGGATTTTAAATCGCCATTAGAATTCGCTGGACATCACCATAGTTTTTTTTTTTTTTAATCGCTGAATTTACTATGGGCGAATTATGTCTAGGGATTTCTAATCTAAGCTTGTAATCGCGGCAAATGAACCCTTTAAAAATCAACAGCCATCATAGGAGATTACTTAAAAAAATGGCTGCCGTGGCAACCAATTAACCCTTAGCATGCTGTGCCATCTAGCACTAGAAAGGGACAGCATGCCCTTGTATTCCAGGGCATGCTGTGCCTTATAGTACCCTGAGCGGCAGCATGCAAGGATTAATGCCGCAACCCCAGTGTGCACCGCTACCATTATACTACATAAATTGCCCCTCAGAATCAATAAAACTGACCAGTCCACTCCTTAATGATTAAACACTGCCCCTCTGTACACACTAAACACTGTCCCTATGTCCACAATATACACTGTCCCTCCATACACACTAAACACTGTCCCTCCGTACTGAAGTCTTGCTTGTAGTCAGCCAGGATCTTCTTCTTCTCGCTTCTCCTCCGGCCAGGTCCGCACTCCTGGGTGTCCTCCGGCGAATTACAGGGCTTATATTTATACCCTCGGGCTGCAACTCCCGGAACCATGAGGGTATAAATATAAGCCCTCATTCACCGGAGGACACAGAGGAGCGCGGACCTGTCCGGAGGAGAAGCAAGAAGAAGAAGAAGATCCTGGCTGACTACAAGCAAGACTTCAGAACAGTGAGTAGTAAAATATTGTTACATTTGGTAAAGCTGTTTCTGAAATTGAAACTTAGGAATGTGTTTTTTATTTTACTTGTCACACATATACAGTTAGATATGCGCAGCGCACGGGGGGACACTGAAACATATGTTTAGTGCAGAGCGGGACATATTAGGTTTAGAAACAACACAAGGCGACATTTTAAACTAAAATAAAAAATGTAGGGACATTTCTTGTAAGCATTTTTACTGTAGTCACATTTTTGAATTGTAATCGGCATTGTTTAATATGCACGGTGGGACGGTGTGTATAGTGGACATAGGGACAGTGTTTTCTATGTACGGAGGAACTTTGTTTATTATGTAGGGAGGGACAGTGTTTATTCAGTATGGAGGAACAGTGTTTGGTGTGCATGGAGGGACAGTGTGTATTGTGGACATAGGGACAGTGTTTAGTGTGTATAGAGGGGCAGTGTTTAATCATTAAAGAGGGGACAGGTCAGTTTTCATTGATTCAGAGGGGCAATGTATGTAGTATAATGGTAGTGGTGCACACTGGGGTTGTGACAGCATGCCATTTACCCTTTGCATGCTGCCGTTTAGGGTACTATAAGGCACAGAATTCCCTGGAATACAAGGGCATGCTGTGCCTTTTAGTACTAGATGGCACAGCATGCTAAGGGTCAATTGGTTGCTGCGGCATCCATGTTAAGTATTAAAAATTATAATTTTTTCTAGATAGGTGGGTTTTTTCAGCGGGTGAGTGCTGATTTCAATGAAATTGACAATCACCCCCACCTCTATTATCTGTGGCGAATTTTGCTCCCATTCTAGAGCGAGTTTACAACTGGCACCTTAGTAAATCTGAAAGTTGTATTTCATGAATGGGAAAATCGCCATAGATAGCCAGTAATTTTGTATTTCTGGCCTGTATAGTTGGACTTAAAGCTGGTGAGGGACTGAGTAGAACTTTTATTTGTAGATGTACAGCATGTACATTTTGTACAGCGTAAAAAAATATTTTTTATTATTATTCAGGAGGTCTTTAAGTAAAATGTACCAGTTTTTCTTTAGCAGTTTTTCCAGACTAAAGTTAAACTCTGTAATAAAAAGAACATCTTTTGATGAAGGCTTTGGTACCAAAAGGGTCTGCCTATCCAAAAAAACTGCTTTCTATTGCTTCATCAATTAAAGTCTTATCATATTTCCTGTCACCAAATTTCTGCCTCAAATCCTGAGCCTGTGTCCTGAAATCCTCAATATCAGTGCAATTTCTTTTAACCCTAATAAACTGTTCTCACCTGTTTTGTAACCACCTAGGAGGGTGGTTACTTTTGGCCGGTATATATGAGTTAGTAGCTTTCTTAATAATAGTCTTAGTAGATAGCGGTCGTTGTTGGCTGTTATGACCAACTCCTATATTTTGTGTATTGGTTGTGTTTAGATAACTGTAGTCTACTTTTGTGTAGTTTGATAGTGTACTGTATCTTTTACCTGTCTATTGTGTATTGTATTTCTAGTGTGAATATTTTGTAAAGTGTTGTGTGAATTTTGAACTGTATTATGCTGGTTTTAGTGCATACTTGTGTTAAGTGTAGTGTAATTTGTGGTTTCTGTAATCTATAGTTAAGACATTGGTGTCGTTTTAAGAGGTTTTTTTTTTAGTTAGCATGATTTCAGTGTCGCTAGAATTTTCTACACATTGTTGTTAACCTGATTCTTTAATTAATTGATTGTGTTTATTACTGTGTGACAATGGACAAGCGAGAGAGGGATGTCTCTTCCCAGTAAAGCCTGCACAGGCCCCGAAGATGTGCAGTGGAATAATAGGAAGAAGTCCCATGTCTGCAGTAAGGAGACTGCCACGAGCAGCAGACAAGTACTCTGTAAAGAAGAAGATGAGGTGGAATATGACACAGGCACTGAGGAGAACAAATTCCTGATGAGGGGTATCATGCTATGCTACAATGTCCTCCTGGACATTGGTGGACATCGGTGGAACGACTGGAGAAGCAACCGGCAGCGTGTAACAGCCGATGGCTTGAAAAGGGGGAGGAAGATATTCACGTCTCAACACCATTAGAACAGGTGAGATTGTAACATCGCTATCCACCTCTCAAATGACCTGTTTTGTCTTTTTTTCTCTTAAGTAATAGGTCAAGAGTGTGGTTGAATATGATAACTCTTTATCAGTGTAAATATAACTGCATGACTACTGATCCAATCACTTGTTTCTCTTTGAGGTACTTTTAATTTGAATCAATTAAAGTTTGGGAAATACAGATGGCCACAGTAGAACTTCAAAGAAGTAAATATCTTTACAAAATAATCTTTCATTGTTTGTTATTGTAATTAGTATTCACATTTTTTATAATTTTTTTCCCTTTAACATTACAGATTGCTGTACCAACTGGAAACTTTCAGAGCCACCTCAGCTATTTGATTAGACTCTGCATGGACTCCTGTGGGACCATCGCTGCAGAAGATACTCTGGATGGGTGCAGATCACCGCTGCAAACGGCCCTTTTTCGGAAGGGCTGTTCTCTCCCAGCCAGTTCCAAACTGGCTGGGAAATCAACTGCTTTTTCCCTGGAATGAAAACTACTCGCCGAATGGTAAGTATAAATTATACACAAAATGGAAGTTGCTTAGATCAATTTATAGGTTAATGCAAACAGGTGCATGAAGGCCGAGATAATCTGCAACAGAAACACAGGAAAGGAAATCCCCCAGCAACACTGCCATTAACCAATAACAGACTATACCATTCTATCTGTAAAATAAAACGCAGAAATGTTCGTTACACATATTTGTAAATATATAATAAGCCACCAGTCACCGTCAAGGCTTTTCTGTTCATGGTTGTCCTAACTCTAACAATGAGTTAAATTAGTATAAAGTTAATCCAACTCTTACCCTAATCCTTACCCTAACCCTTCCCTGCAGCCTGACCCTAACACTCCCTTTCCCGCAGCCTAACCCTACGATTCCCCTCCCCGCAGCCTAACCCTAAGACTCTCCTTCCCATAGCCTAACCTTAAGACTCTCCTCTTTGCAGCCTAACCCTAACACTCCCTTCCCCACAGCCTGACCCTAAAATTTCCATCCCCACAGCTTAACCCTAAGACTCCCCTACCCGCAGCCTCACCTAACCCTAACCCTCCCATTCCAATACTCTTACCCTAACCCTGTCTTCCTCGCTGCCTAAACCTAGAAATCACCAGGTTGACGGGCGCGACGGGTCCGGCAGTTTCCGAAAACTGAAGCATGGTGATCAGCATACTTACCCATTCTTATATTCCATTTTTTTTTAATGGCTGCCTTTTTGAAATAAAGACAGCCGAAAATTAGCTTTCGGCTGCTTCTGCTTCTAAAAGACAGCGGTGACATGCACCACTCTGGACTATCAAGGGAACATTGTTGTCAACAATCACTGAATAAAAAGAAACTTTTTGGCTCCTTTCCCTGGAATTTTATGTCAATTGTTCACTGGACTTGTTAAGCCACTTCACTGGTCTTGATTTGAAATATTTTCATGGACTGGATTTGGGACTTGCATGGGTTATAACAGCTACAAAAAAAATGAAAGTTCTATTCATGAACTATACTTTCAATACAATGTTGTGTCTGCCAGTTTGTTCACATGGACAAAAACATCATTCTCTTGAAGATAGGTCATTTTTAAATAGAAATATATTTTTTTGTGGTAGTGACAGGCCTCTCTAGTGGACGTTGTATCTTCAAGTTGACCTCTTCATCTTTAGTTGACCTCTTCTTCACTGCTTCCTATATAAACCATAATCTTTACAGTTTTTTTTAGAGAACAAATTATTAACTTACATGTGAAACAATCATTGATAACCTGTCTAAGCTAACTCCTAATGTTCCGTGTGTCCTGCACACATAATAATCATAACAGTAAAAAGACAGAATTCATGTCTAACCAACGGGACAAAAATATGTTATTAATCAGTTTAAAACTTGTAGCTCTGATAATGTTATTTATCTTATAGAATGTAATTGCGGATTACAATATACAGGAAAAACAAGTAGACCTTTATGTATCAGATGGTCTGAATATCTTTATATTCAAAACAGAAATGCGTTGGGTGTACAATATGAACACAATTCAACCTAAAGGTCTTAATACAGAATTTGAGATGAAATGGTTTTTGTGAGTAGGTCTCAATTTTTTACATAATTTAAGCACTTTATTTAGTGGTTGATTTATTTATTTATTTCAAAATACCGCCTAACTCTTAAATTTTACATTTAAATTTAATCCTTTAAATTTATTCTTTTTAATCTTTATCCTCTTAATTATAACCATAATCATTCAGACTTGTGGTGAACTTAAATAATGCCACCAAATGAGGTGTCCAATTTCTGTTCTGAAATTTTCTATATTCATAATGTGGCATATTTTCCCAAATTTTTTAAATAAAATGTTGTTTTCTCACAAATCTCACCCCTTAAAGGTACTCCCCTGGAAAAATTATGGACCTAATTCACACTTAAGAAGCTCCTGCTTCTTAAGTGCAGAATCTGGTGAAATGACCTACTACCTAGGTACGTAGATTGACTCCGTGCAGTCACACAGAGTAGTTTAGGAAGAAGGAGGCGTGCTAATGCCGCCTCGGGGAGCGTGCCACCCATACGACACCTGTAATCACGCTTCGGAGGCGAGGTGAGGCATTTAAATCATACAGTATGGGCGTGCTTAGAAACCTATGTACTTGAAGGCTTTACGTATGTCAGTAGTTACCCTTTCAAAAGTTAAAGTAGGGTTTGGCAAGCGTAAAACAGCCAAAGTATGTACGAGCAAGGGGCGTGCATAGAAAATACGCTAGGTCTGGATCTGGCCCAATAAATGTAATGTGGTAAGAGTGATATGGCTGTGGGATTTAATATTTAATGTGGGAAAAGTGATGTGACTGTGGCATATAATATGTTATAAGGGTAGAATGACTGCGAAGAGTAATATGTTATTTGGATAGAGTGATGTAACATAGGAGTATAATATATAATGTGGGGAGAGTTATGTGGCATGTAAAATGTAATGTGGGTCTCAGCATCTGCAGTCGGGTCATCAGCTCTGGCAGCCACAACTGGATTAGAATAGGAATTCGGAAACTGAACTCGGGGAGTCTATGGCTCATACTTCCCAAACTCAGGGTCAAGTGCCAAGGATAGTCAAGTCTCTCAAGCCTGTGCTTCAGAGGACTCTGTCTTCTGGGCAAATATCATCTACTACTCAGTCACTAGAGCCTGTGCCTTGCATTGGTCGGGCTGGCATTGCTGACTGTCCATCATGCTAAGCCTGTGTCTGAGATTATCTAGTCTCCTAAACCACCACACAGTGCTGCCCAGCCCAAGCCTCTTGACAGCATTGGCCAACCTGAGTCACCTCACAGTGCTGCCCAGCCTAAACTGCCTCACAGCGCTGCCAAGCCTGAGCTACCTCAGAGGGCTGCCCAGCTATGTCCACAAAAAAATGCCGGCTGCTCAGTGTCCAGTCCTAGGTGTGGTTTGCCGGTAGTTTAATGGTGATTGTCAGCAATTGAAGGTAGTCTCCATTTTCTGAAGCTGCAGTGATGTGACACCCGCAGTCACAAAGCCCAAACCCTAGCCCTCCATGTCCTACAGCATAACCTTAACCTTCATATTGAGGCCTAACCCTATCCCTCTCTTCTTGAAGCCTAACCTTTCTATAGCCCTAACACTAAATTAAGCCCTACACAGCTGCTGCAGTCTAACATTGGCACAGTTAGAAATAGTTATCCATTCTCAATAGCAATTTTCTATTTTCTGTAGCATTTAGGCAATGATATAACCGCCATTCAGCAGGTGGCTGAATGATTGTCGGAATTTAGTTAACCAGACCAGCAACGGCATGCCTCCAGTCGCAGAGGGGGAATCCAGCATTGTTGTCATGGAGACGGACTGTAACCTCGTTGCGAGTCCCCACTGCGAGGGATCACATTGCTAATTAGGGACAGCTGAAAGTATAGCTCAGCGTTACATCATGGGACTCCCCCTGACCTATCGTATTTACACTCCCTTACGCCGGCTGAAGCCTGCCCTAACTTCAGCCGGCGTAAGGGACTGTAAATAAGCTGGGACGGCGGCGATAGTACGTTAACGCCACCCTCCCAGCCTCATTACCCTCCCTGTCCCCGCCTCCCTGCTTTAACCTCAGCGTAGTAACGCTGGGGGGCGCCCCCTCCAGCGTCACTACACTGCTCCTACAGATGCCCGATCAACGATGATCATAGTTCCCATAGTTACGCGGGGCAACATCTGCCTGGCGCATGCGCAGAATGGCTTTTCAGCCGATCTTACGCTCGGGATCAGGCCCTTTGATCTGTTCAATACATGTAATCTTTAATCCTTTAGGATTACAGTTGTGTTTGTCTCTAAAGTGTTTAGACACACGGGGGTAGATCCTGAACAACGTTAGCTTTACGTTTGTTCGCGTAGCGAATTTTCGCGTACGTAAATTCGCACCGCTACCCTTAACACACCCCCTGCACGGACGTATTTTGTGAAAATACGCTACCCAAACCCTACCTTAACTTTTCCAGACGTAACACAATACGTCCGCTAACGGGCGTACAGACTACGCGAACGTACGCAGCTTAGCACGCCCATACTGTACACTTTAAATACCCCCCTCCGCCTACTTCACGTAATTCGCACGTAATCTTCGCAAACGTAATTTTGGCACGCCCACACGTAATTACATACGTTCGCAATACGTGAATTCTCCTTACGTTAGAAAATACGCTACGCGAATTAGCGTATTTTCTGCGGTGCGCATGCGCAGTACGCTCTAAACTGCGAATTTACGTGTATACCACACGTAAATTCGCAGAAAAACGTACAGCAGGATCTGCCCCACTGTGTCTAAAACACTGGTCATTAGCCCTTTTATGATGTTGGTTCTCTGCTCTCTAAATTGCAATTACACTTCATAACTCCATGGTCTGCACATGCGCACTAAATAGTAATCACCCCATTTACGCGTTTTGCGTACATAAATTACCAGACGTTCTTAATTCTTAATACAGCCCTTAATGTATATGGTCAAAATCCACATGCAGTGTCCAGCACTAAGTGATTGAAAATTAAATGAATTGGAATCACGAACCGCTGCTCCTAAGGAAGATACCACTTCCAGAGACTACAAATAACATGAACATAAACAGGAACACAGGTTCTAGTTACCATTTATTTTTCAGATCATAAAAAACACAAATAACAATTTAAAGATACAATAATAAAACAACGAATAATCAATCGCAACTCTTCATCAGTAATATAATAGGGGCCCCAATATATTACAATATTTATCTGGTGTAGCTCCAATTAATATGGTGTTGTAATATCATATTCAGTGTCTATCTCCGGTGTATGGTTTAATGAATAAATTACAGACAGTGGGGCAGATCCAGAACAACGCTTGTGAGCGAATTTACGCGTGGCAGACACGTAAAATCGCGTTTTGGTAAGTACTGCGCATGCGCACAATAGAAAATACGCTCCATAACGTAGCGTAAATGTGAACGTATGGGCCATTCACGTATTTGTTGCGTAAATACGTACGTGTGGGTGTGCCAATTTTACGTGAGTAAAAAATACGTCTGAAATACGCTATGTAGACGGGGGTTTGTATTTAAAGTGTACAGTATGGGCGTGCTTAGCTGCGTAAACACGTGTTGCCCATCTGTACGTGTGCGGATGACGTCGGTTACGTGGGCAAAAGTGAGAGAGAGAGAGAGAGAAATCTTGTATAAATAGAGATGAATGATCAAGTAGCAAATTGAAGACCTTTAGGTGGAATACATGTAGTCTTTCTGACCCAGTTGGTTCTAATGAGTAATCACTGCAAACATAGCATGCCACTTTCAAGCATCAAAAGTTCATAAGAATAGGCAATATCATTCATAACAAATGCTGTTAAAACTAACAATCCAAAGCTATTCACAGATTATGGCAGGTGGATCTGGAGCAGCACTCGACAGATATGCTGACATAAATCCCCCGTCTGCTGTATCAGTTAATTCCCAGTCAATACGATGGCATTACAACTGGTCAAATAATTAACTTGTGGCCATACCGATGCACTTGTTGCAGTATTGGTAAATCAAACAGTGTAGTCCAAAACATATATATATAGATAAGAGATAGATGTCAATCACAAAATGGTGGAGCTGCTAATTCACAGATTTGTGTGGTCACGGTGATACACACATGCAGATTAAACTAAAGGTCTGAGCAACTGTGTATTTTAAAAGAGTGCCCTTACAACCAACTAGTCCATTTATCTAAGCAATAAATTGTGGCAATTGCATAATTAAGTTATTGACTTTTACAAGAAAGTAATACACTTTTAAAATGACTTATTTCACTAAGTCAGAAAGATAGATGCATTTACCTTTTCAAAGAATTGGCAATTGCAATACAACGAAGAATGTTCAACTAGTTCATTGAAGCAACACAATGCCTTGTGTTCCAGTATTGCATAAATTTGCAGCAGGTGTAATATAAATGGACATCCGATGTTCAGCATTCATATAAAAGTTAAAGACTGAACAATGCATGAACTTATTTCAGGATGGCAATGCACTTTACGCTATGGCAGTGTGCCTTGGCTTTTTCTTACCCAGAATTCCACGGCACACCAAAAGCAAAATATACAAGAAAAAGCAGGAATTACAAAGTACATACACAGAAATTGCATTTAATTGTTATTTTTTATCTGATAAATTTAACATCGCAGCTAGCAACTATTTTTTTTCTTATAATTAATATTAACTATATTAGCCAGTATCCCCCATCATGTGTCTGCAGCCTCCCAAGTATCCCCCATCATGTGTCTGTAGCCTCCCCAGTAGTCCCCATCATGTGTCTGCAGCCCCCTGGTAGCCCCCATTTATGTGTCTACAGCCTCCACAGTAGCCTCCATTCATGTGTCTGCAGCCTCCCCAGTATCCTACATCATGTGCCTGCAGCCTCCCCAGTATCCTACATCATGTGCCTGCAGCCTCCCTAGCATTCCCCAGCAGGTGTCTACTCTCCGGTCTCCATATATTTCACTTACCTTTTCGTGTTCCTCCTTCTTCCTGGCGCTGTCCTCCGCGGCGCTGTGTGTAACACTGACATGACCTGAGGTTGCGCCTGTGTCACACTGTAGGAAGTCCTGGCTGACACTGACATTCTGTGTCAGTGTTGAACTTAGTGGAAGCTTTAACCGGAAGGGGTTGGGATGAGGGCAGGGTGTGGCCGGAGTGTGGAACATATGGTGAAATTATTTCCTTAAGGCAAGGTCTTCCAGTGCTTTTTCTCCTGTTGGAGGCATTGCGCTGCGGCACACTTAGCAACATCTCGTGGCACACCGGGTGAGGAGTAGTGCGCTATGGCTTCTTCTCTGACGACGTCCGGCAAGCAGATGAACCAGCTGTTGGGAGCTATTAGTGAGCAATCTCTATATCCATTATGCTGAATATTTGTGTTGAAATTTGAGTTCTTTAATCTTCTGTGTATTTGCTAGGGTTACACAAAGGGATCCACAAAGTATGGATTCACGCTTAGATGCTGGAAACCACTGTTACTGATATCCGCATGAGCTTGCCAACAATCCGATATGATTGTAGTGCCAGGTCTGATCCCTTCTCTAATAATGGGGAGGAGAGTAGATGCTGAACAGTTTGGGACGAGGACAACAAAACATTCATTTGGATTCTCTGCAAATTCCACCAAACATCCATTGCTGAGGTTTAATGCTTCCGGAGTTATTTTTACGGCGGGAAAAGAGGGATTATCGATGACCAATCACAGTTGATTGGGGGCGTCGCTCTTAAAATGAGTCCGTAGAGTACACAAATACCCCCTTTTTTGTGTATCTCTATAATACTAGATATAATGTAAGTAGGGTATTCCCATTTATCAAACTCTATACTTCAGACTTATGTAGGTAGGTTGGAGGAGGATAGGGGTAAATGGAAATTAGGACAAGCAGATCCACTGATGGACAGCTCTGTTCCACAATACATGCTGGCTGGCTGCTTGAGGAGCCAGGACTTTGCTCCTCAATGTTGTACTCTGCTCATTATCACCACCACTTAATATCTGGCGAACTACCTCTCCTCTGCTGCATTCTCTTTGGATTTACAGCTATAGCTGATCACATACAGCAAATTGATTTTCAGCTTGCGAGGAGCAGAACACACTTTTGTATCCTTGCAAGAGACAGCAGCATATTTGTACTAACCTCATCCCTGGACCATACCTGTCTATCCCATTCCTCTGTAACACAGTAAGCTTCAGTGAACTGTAATGCCACAGGCATCAGCACAGGCTGCAGCAGCCCTTGGAAGTAATACAGCAAGCCTCTTACATGGTAATTGCCCCCTACAACAAACACACTCTCACTCACACATACATACATACATACATACATACATACATACATACCTACATACATACATACACAGACATGTATGTATGTTTAACTCTCCTACACCCCTGCTCAGTGCAATGAATAAATAATGTGATATCACAGGAGGCCTCAACATGAAGTACCGTATGTTATAAATCTTCAGAAGCTTATAAACATTTATTATTAGAGTAATAATCAACCTAATAGTTACACTGTTTGAGTCCCTCAACCCCAAAACATCCCCAGTCCACCAGGTGGAGGTAATTTGTGGGACAGGAGTCAGATATATTGCTCATCTCACACAAGGGCTCTCAGTTGACAAGTGCAACACTGTGACATTTTCTTTCTTTAATGATACAAAATTTCCGAAAATGTAAAAAAAAAATTTATTTTCTTAGAACTTTCACCCCCAAAGGCATTCCACTGGAACATTATCTATTTACCAAAAAACAGAAATCATCCTATACAATGACCAAAAATATAAATTAAAAAAATGTGTCCTTTTACAACAGGATGTAGAAAAAATCTGCAACATATTTCACGTTGAACTATTCCAATTTATTTACAGCTTAATATGTAAACATTTAAAAAATTCAAAAAATTCTAATATAGTCAAATATTTCTAAAATAAAGTCCATCAAAAACCATGTCCCTTTAGTGGGTTCTGTTCGCCGCTGTAAACATGGCATTTTGGAAATACACACAGACAGCTAGTTGTCTATGTGTGTCTATTTAAAAAATGTCAGAGACTAGAAATTTACGCCGCAGATGCGACGCAGGATTCAGACGTACCGGTAGGTTAATGCAGAGGGGATGTAGTATAGTATGGTAGTCTTAGAGTTAGGCTGCAGGGAGGGGGGATAAATGGAAGAAGGGGAGACTTAGGGTTAGGCTGCAGAAAGGAGATGGTTCGAAGAAGGGGAGATTTAGGGTTAGGCTGCAGGGAAGGTATGGATTGGATAAGGGGAGACTTAGGGTTAGGCTGCAGAGAGGGGATGGATTGGAAAAGGGGGGACATAGGGTTACACTGCGGGGAGGAGATGGTTCGGAGAAAGGGAGACTTAGGTTTAGGCTGCAGGAAAGGGGGGGGTTAGGGTTAGGCTGCAGGTAAGGTTTAGGGGCAGGGTAATGGAAAGGGAGGGTTAGCTTAAGGGTTGGATAATTAGGGATCGGTGCTTACCTGTCTGCGGCGGGTCAGGAAGTTTCGGTTCAGCTCTGTCCTCGCAAATGGGGATTCGAAAATTTCTCTTTTGAAAAAGTGTCGTTCTGAGCCACACCTCCCTTAAGTGACAGATACCATATTGTGAATTTTGTAAAGCCTAAAATAAGCTACAACATTTTAGCAATTGAAGAATAAAGTTAAAGTGTAAGAGTAAGCTGCATTTTTGGGTCATTCTGTTTATTTCTGAAACGTAACACAAAGCAATAGAATGTCACACATTGGGCTGGATCCAGACCTTGTTAAGTGCATTACCCTAGTTACTCAAGGGCTAAACCATGTTGCTTTTGGGGGGAACCAAGGTAATTGTATTCTTTGCATGCAGGGATATATCTTTGAATTCTTTACTGCACACAGATACTGACCAGCTATACTATCACACTGTTATTTAGACTTGGGATAGGAAACATCACCTCTCAACTCTAATACTGTTTGCAACAGATGAAATATTACTCCCCTGAAATCAACATGGTTTAGCCCAGGAGTAACTAAGTTCATGCACTTAACAAGGTCTGGATCCAGCCCATTGTTTCTATGCTGTGTTAGGAGCTACCATGGTTGATCCTGCAGGTATTTTATGTGGTGAACATGATAAGTCAATATGTATCAGAGAGATTTGTAGAAAGAACAAGGATCTGAAAAATGTGTGTTTTGGAAGCATAGGGATTCAAACATAAAAGAGAAAAAAAAACATCATTTTTTTCTATCTTTCTTGACTGTTAGATGTAGATTTTTTTTTCACCTATTACAATTTGCCTATGGTTATAACATTTGAAAAGTGAGATTTTTTAAAATAAACCATCCATCTGTCTAAATGGTATTTCTCTCATCTACTGCTTCCTGTTACATAAAATAAGACAGGAGGGAGGGGAGAGACTACAATCACTAAAGCCCTTAGCATAAATGAATGATCTGACCAAGGTGAAAGTGTGTAGTTGGTTATAAGTACCTATTTCACTGTGGCTTTTTGTTATATTATTTAATTCACATTTACCGTCTGCCCTAATAACACTGACCATTGCAAAACATATGTGCTGTAAATTGTGTATTTCTCTTGGGAATGTTTTTCCTTTTCTCTAAGTTACTTAAAACCTGTTTTTGGAACAATTCCAGCAAACCTGTGCAAACGTTGTTCAAACAACCTCTTGAAGTTTACCTTATGTAATGCAATTGCCATCTGTTTCAAGTTTACTGTTAGAAAAGTTTCATTTTCTAGTGTTTTAGTTAAAGTCACTTCTTTTTTAGTCATAATAAAGAAACTATTAAATCACTTATTGCTGATATTTCAACATAGGGTGTTACAGATATGGGCTCGGATTCACACCAGTGGATGTATTGCACATACGTTCTTATTTTACCGATAATAGCTAATACGCATGCGCAGTAACTATTCTACGTTATCTACGCATCGTTTCGTTAGGTAGTTTGCGTATACGCGGTGTTTAAGACCATATATATGCACTCTACGTAACAAAACGATACGTAGATTACATAAAATAGTTACTACACATGCGTAGTAGCTATTATCGGTAAAATAAGGACGTATGTGCAATACATCCGCTGGTGTGAATCTGGGCCATGATCAGTGTGAAAGTAAAACTTCTTTCAAAAACACCCTAATGTCATAAAGGGGACTGCACGTTTTAAGGGATTTATTTGAAATATGCCTATTGCCACTTGGCAAAATTTTTATATTTATTTTAAATTTAACCCCAGAGAGGCAATATTCAATTCATTGTAGAATGCATGAAGGGCTCACTAATGTTATATTGTAGTTAAGGCCGTTGAAGTGTGTGTCTAATAATAAGAATGGCAAGTCTGTAGTTGTCAAAACACATCTTTACTGTATAGCAGGGGTGTATCTATGGGTCCAGCGCCCCTGGCAAAGTAAGGGACTACCGCCCCTTCCCCCATCATGTGCCTTCAACCCCCCTTTTTGTGGTTCCCGGGCAAAAACAGGTTACGGAGAGTTCCCACAGTGCAGGAGGTATATGCACACCCTAATCTATCCAAAGGACTGGCCCTAATACACACTAGCGTCCTCATGGGCATGCTTTGCCTTGCCAGGTCAGTATCTTACCCTCCCTGCTCTTATCATGAGAGACCTAGGGAATGAACAGGGGTGTTGCCGGGTGTTTAGCGTGTAGACGGCAGGATTCTCCAAAGCATCGTGTGCCTACCGTTACCCCGATATTCTCATACGCACGTTTCGCGTTTGCTTCGATGGGGAGAATGAATGGTTGGTGTGGATCTGTGGTATTTACAGAGTTCAGCGCCAATCATGCTTCGGTAATCACCACACCTGCGTGACAATGTTAATTAGACTCAAAATCAACAGAGAAACTGTATTCTATCAAATTAAAAAGTCACACTTGCACTTTGAATACAGTGTAACATAGGGGAAATATGAAAAGAGTGTCCTGCTTATTATTATAAAGGTAACTTTCTAACCTCATGATCCTGCTGGTCTAGTGCATATTCAGTAGGCGATACCAGTACACAAAGGGTGATCTCAAAGGTGTAAATGTAAAGCGTTAAATAAATTTCAAATGTATAAATGTTAGTAATTTTTTGAATTTTGTTTAACATTTTTGACCTAGAAATGTCACCCTACTTTATAAAATTTAATGTAAATGCTAATTACTAAATTAAAGACACACACAGCATTTTAAAACAAGTACAAGTTTATATAAAATATTATATATAAAAACATCAAACAATTAAATATAACAAATAAAATACTAACTACAAAAACTATGTACATTCCACAATTACTGGCCTCTGCGTGTCAATATCTGGATATCCAGACACCGGGCCAAAAGTCCCAGTTGCTGCAGCAAGGCAGGGATTTGTGGGAACATGGGGTTCTGACGAATATTTTCAGGTTCTCCTGCGGGGATACAAAAACAAACATGTTTTCACTTTCATGCATTTAAAATGTACATAACACTACATTTGCCACTTTCTTAGTTGCATAGCACGCAACAAATTAGCATGTATGTTAATTGATACATCCGATTGAAGAGGTTACACTCAGTGCAGACTGCTCAGCCCAGATCGAGGGGGTGGGGGACCATGACACCATAGATGAACCCCCCCTCCAGATTCTTGCAGCCAATTTCAGATACAGAGTCAGAGGCCCCAGAAAGTACTTTAAAAATACAATACTCAAACCATGTGATAAGTTCTTATTTAGGATTATAAATACTGTTTAGCAGTCATCTTTTGAACTACATTAGCAGAGCTTGAGTCAAATTTTAGAAAACAATAGTTAGAAAAAGCTTTAATGCATAGTAACGGTTGTTGTTATAATAGTTATACATAGAAAAACAAACACAAATAATAGTCTTTATTTTACTTTCTCATAGTAGTAGAGCAGCGGTTGGAAGACACAGTGTCATACATGGGGAACAACAGCACTCGCCACCGTGTGACATCATTACAACTGAGGATGTTGAGGAGGAGGAAGAGCATGTTGCTCCATCACAACCACCACAGCTGCAAGGTGCCATCCATGCGATTAAATCACATATGGAACCAATGCATGAGATTATGGTCACTAATAATGAGTTATTATCTGGGATGTGCAGTGATGTGCAGGCACTGTCAGGTGAAATGCGTGACCTTACTGCTGAGGTGCGTGGCCTAAAAGAAGTCTTCACCCAGTTTGTACAGGATGCCGTCCTCTATATGCAATCTCATAGAAGACAGCAAGCTCCGGTGGGAGATTTGGAGGAAATGCCATCTACCCCTGGCACTCAAAGGCCATTACCGTCTAAGAGCCACTGCCGCTGAAAAAACAAAAGGTGGCAAAAAAACAGGCAAGAAAAAATAAGCCAAGCAACAATTATAAAATGTATGCATTCCTTTCATTTGTAGTATATTTTAATGGAACACTTCTGTGATACCACTTTCACATCACCCTCCCAGAAAAACCCGGTATTTTGTACCCGGGTCTTTTCTGGGAGCAGTGCCGTGTGTTTCACATGGCAGCATTATAAGTCCACCAAAAACACAGGTTTATTCCCGGGTCTGACCCTTTCAGATCACCAGGAATTTCCCGGGTTTTAGTGGAATTTTAACGCTGAAGAGCATGCT
>WWET01001031.1:196235-209797 GCA_011038615.1 Limnodynastes dumerilii
GCGTGGCAGACACGTAAAATCGCGTTTTGGTAAGTACTGCGCATGCGCACAATAGAAAATACGCTCCATAACGTAGCGTAAATGTGAACGTATGGGCCATTCACGTATTTGTTGCGTAAATACGTACGTGTGGGTGTGCCAATTTTACGTGAGTAAAAAATACGTCTGAAATACGCTATGTAGACGGGGGTTTGTATTTAAAGTGTACAGTATGGGCGTGCTTAGCTGCGTAAACACGTGTTGCCCATCTGTACGTGTGCGGATGACGTCGGTTACGTGGGCAAAAGTGAGAGAGAGAGAGAGAGAAATCTTGTATAAATAGAGATGAATGATCAAGTAGCAAATTGAAGACCTTTAGGTGGAATACATGTAGTCTTTCTGACCCAGTTGGTTCTAATGAGTAATCACTGCAAACATAGCATGCCACTTTCAAGCATCAAAAGTTCATAAGAATAGGCAATATCATTCATAACAAATGCTGTTAAAACTAACAATCCAAAGCTATTCACAGATTATGGCAGGTGGATCTGGAGCAGCACTCGACAGATATGCTGACATAAATCCCCCGTCTGCTGTATCAGTTAATTCCCAGTCAATACGATGGCATTACAACTGGTCAAATAATTAACTTGTGGCCATACCGATGCACTTGTTGCAGTATTGGTAAATCAAACAGTGTAGTCCAAAACATATATATATAGATAAGAGATAGATGTCAATCACAAAATGGTGGAGCTGCTAATTCACAGATTTGTGTGGTCACGGTGATACACACATGCAGATTAAACTAAAGGTCTGAGCAACTGTGTATTTTAAAAGAGTGCCCTTACAACCAACTAGTCCATTTATCTAAGCAATAAATTGTGGCAATTGCATAATTAAGTTATTGACTTTTACAAGAAAGTAATACACTTTTAAAATGACTTATTTCACTAAGTCAGAAAGATAGATGCATTTACCTTTTCAAAGAATTGGCAATTGCAATACAACGAAGAATGTTCAACTAGTTCATTGAAGCAACACAATGCCTTGTGTTCCAGTATTGCATAAATTTGCAGCAGGTGTAATATAAATGGACATCCGATGTTCAGCATTCATATAAAAGTTAAAGACTGAACAATGCATGAACTTATTTCAGGATGGCAATGCACTTTACGCTATGGCAGTGTGCCTTGGCTTTTTCTTACCCAGAATTCCACGGCACACCAAAAGCAAAATATACAAGAAAAAGCAGGAATTACAAAGTACATACACAGAAATTGCATTTAATTGTTATTTTTTATCTGATAAATTTAACATCGCAGCTAGCAACTATTTTTTTTCTTATAATTAATATTAACTATATTAGCCAGTATCCCCCATCATGTGTCTGCAGCCTCCCAAGTATCCTCCATCATGTGTCTGTAGCCTCCCCAGTAGTCCCCATCATGTGTCTGCAGCCCCCTGGTAGCCCCCATTTATGTGTCTACAGCCTCCACAGTAGCCTCCATTCATGTGTCTGCAGCCTCCCCAGTATCCTACATCATGTGCCTGCAGCCTCCCTAGCATTCCCCAGCAGGTGTCTACTCTCCGGTCTCCATATATTTCACTTACCTTTTCGTGTTCCTCCTTCTTCCTGGCGCTGTCCTCCGCGGCGCTGTGTGTAACACTGACATGACCTGAGGTTGCGCCTGTGTCACACTGCAGGAAGTCCTGGCTGACACTGACATTCTGTGTCAGTGTTGAACTTAGTGGAAGCTTTAACCGGAAGGGGTTGGGATGAGGGCAGGGTGTGGCCGGAGTGTGGAACATATGGTGAAATTATTTCCTTAAGGCAAGGTCTTCCAGTGCTTTTTCTCCTGTTGGAGGCATTGCGCTGCGGCACACTTAGCAACATCTCGTGGCACACCGGGTGAGGAGTAGTGCGCTATGGCTTCTTCTCTGACGACGTCCGGCAAGCAGATGAACCAGCTGTTGGGAGCTATTAGTGAGCAATCTCTATATCCATTATGCTGAATATTTGTGTTGAAATTTGAGTTCTTTAATCTTCTGTGTATTTGCTAGGGTTACACAAAGGGATCCACAAAGTATGGATTCACGCTTAGATGCTGGAAACCACTGTTACTGATATCCGCATGAGCTTGCCAACAATCCGATATGATTGTAGTGCCAGGTCTGATCCCTTCTCTAATAATGGGGAGGAGAGTAGATGCTGAACAGTTTGGGACGAGGACAACAAAACATTCATTTGGATTCTCTGCAAATTCCACCAAACATCCATTGCTGAGGTTTAATGCTTCCGGAGTTATTTTTACGGCGGGAAAAGAGGGATTATCGATGACCAATCACAGTTGATTGGGGGCGTCGCTCTTAAAATGAGTCCGTAGAGTACACAAATACCCCCTTTTTTGTGTATCTCTATAATACTAGATATAATGTAAGTAGGGTATTCCCATTTATCAAACTCTATACTTCAGACTTATGTAGGTAGGTTGGAGGAGGATAGGGGTAAATGGAAATTAGGACAAGCAGATCCACTGATGGACAGCTCTGTTCCACAATACATGCTGGCTGGCTGCTTGAGGAGCCAGGACTTTGCTCCTCAATGTTGTACTCTGCTCATTATCACCACCACTTAATATCTGGCGAACTACCTCTCCTCTGCTGCATTCTCTTTGGATTTACAGCTATAGCTGATCACATACAGCAAATTGATTTTCAGCTTGCGAGGAGCAGAACACACTTTTGTATCCTTGCAAGAGACAGCAGCATATTTGTACTAACCTCATCCCTGGACCATACCTGTCTATCCCATTCCTCTGTAACACAGTAAGCTTCAGTGAACTGTAATGCCACAGGCATCAGCACAGGCTGCAGCAGCCCTTGGAAGTAATACAGCAAGCCTCTTACATGGTAATTGCCCCCTACAACAAACACACTCTCACTCACACATACATACATACATACATACATACATACATACATACATACATACATACATACATACATACATACATACATACATACATACATACATACATACATACATACATACATACATACATACATACATACATACATACATACATACATACATACATACATACATACATACATACATACATACATACATACATACATACATACATACATACATACATACATACATACATACCTACATACATACATACACAGACATGTATGTATGTTTAACTCTCCTACACCCCTGCTCAGTGCAATGAATAAATAATGTGATATCACAGGAGGCCTCAACATGAAGTACCGTATGTTATAAATCTTCAGAAGCTTATAAACATTTATTATTAGAGTAATAATCAACCTAATAGTTACACTGTTTGAGTCCCTCAACCCCAAAACATCCCCAGTCCACCAGGTGGAGGTAATTTGTGGGACAGGAGTCAGATATATTGCTCATCTCACACAAGGGCTCTCAGTTGACAAGTGCAACACTGTGACATTTTCTTTCTTTAATGATACAAAATTTCCGAAAATGTAAAAAAAAAATTTATTTTCTTAGAACTTTCACCCCCAAAGGCATTCCACTGGAACATTATCTATTTACCAAAAAACAGAAATCATCCTATACAATGACCAAAAATATAAATTAAAAAAATGTGTCCTTTTACAACAGGATGTAGAAAAAATCTGCAACATATTTCACGTTGAACTATTCCAATTTATTTACAGCTTAATATGTAAACATTTAAAAAATTCAAAAAATTCTAATATAGTCAAATATTTCTAAAATAAAGTCCATCAAAAACCATGTCCCTTTAGTGGGTTCTGTTCGCCGCTGTAAACATGGCATTTTGGAAATACACACAGACAGCTAGTTGTCTATGTGTGTCTATTTAAAAAATGTCAGAGACTAGAAATTTACGCCGCAGATGCGACGCAGGATTCAGACGTACCGGTAGGTTAATGCAGAGGGGATGTAGTATAGTATGGTAGTCTTAGAGTTAGGCTGCAGGGAGGGGGGATAAATGGAAGAAGGGGAGACTTAGGGTTAGGCTGCAGAAAGGAGATGGTTCGAAGAAGGGGAGATTTAGGGTTAGGCTGCAGGGAAGGTATGGATTGGATAAGGGGAGACTTAGGGTTAGGCTGCAGAGAGGGGATGGATTGGAAAAGGGGGGACATAGGGTTACACTGCGGGGAGGAGATGGTTCGGAGAAAGGGAGACTTAGGTTTAGGCTGCAGGAAAGGGGGGGGTTAGGGTTAGGCTGCAGGTAAGGTTTAGGGGCAGGGTAATGGAAAGGGAGGGTTAGCTTAAGGGTTGGATAATTAGGGATCGGTGCTTACCTGTCTGCGGCGGGTCAGGAAGTTTCGGTTCAGCTCTGTCCTCGCAAATGGGGATTCGAAAATTTCTCTTTTGAAAAAGTGTCGTTCTGAGCCACACCTCCCTTAAGTGACAGATACCATATTGTGAATTTTGTAAAGCCTAAAATAAGCTACAACATTTTAGCAATTGAAGAATAAAGTTAAAGTGTAAGAGTAAGCTGCATTTTTGGGTCATTCTGTTTATTTCTGAAACGTAACACAAAGCAATAGAATGTCACACATTGGGCTGGATCCAGACCTTGTTAAGTGCATGACCCTAGTTACTCAAGGGCTAAACCATGTTGCTTTTGGGGGGAACCAAGGTAATTGTATTCTTTGCATGCAGGGATATATCTTTGAATTCTTTACTGCACACAGATACTGACCAGCTATACTATCACACTGTTATTTAGACTTGGGATAGGAAACATCACCTCTCAACTCTAATACTGTTTGCAACAGATGAAATATTACTCCCCTGAAATCAACATGGTTTAGCCCAGGAGTAACTAAGTTCATGCACTTAACAAGGTCTGGATCCAGCCCATTGTTTCTATGCTGTGTTAGGAGCTACCATGGTTGATCCTGCAGGTATTTTATGTGGTGAACATGATAAGTCAATATGTATCAGAGAGATTTGTAGAAAGAACAAGGATCTGAAAAATGTGTGTTTTGGAAGCATAGGGATTCAAACATAAAAGAGAAAAAAAAACATCATTTTTTTCTATCTTTCTTGACTGTTAGATGTAGATTTTTTTTTCACCTATTACAATTTGCCTATGGTTATAACATTTGAAAAGTGAGATTTTTTAAAATAAACCATCCATCTGTCTAAATGGTATTTCTCTCATCTACTGCTTCCTGTTACATAAAATAAGACAGGAGGGAGGGGAGAGACTACAATCACTAAAGCCCTTAGCATAAATGAATGATCTGACCAAGGTGAAAGTGTGTAGTTGGTTATAAGTACCTATTTCACTGTGGCTTTTTGTTATATTATTTAATTCACATTTACCGTCTGCCCTAATAACACTGACCATTGCAAAACATATGTGCTGTAAATTGTGTATTTCTCTTGGGAATGTTTTTCCTTTTCTCTAAGTTACTTAAAACCTGTTTTTGGAACAATTCCAGCAAACCTGTGCAAACGTTGTTCAAACAACCTCTTGAAGTTTACCTTATGTAATGCAATTGCCATCTGTTTCAAGTTTACTGTTAGAAAAGTTTCATTTTCTAGTGTTTTAGTTAAAGTCACTTCTTTTTTAGTCATAATAAAGAAACTATTAAATCACTTATTGCTGATATTTCAACATAGGGTGTTACAGATATGGGCTCGGATTCACACCAGTGGATGTATTGCACATACGTTCTTATTTTACCGATAATAGCTAATACGCATGCGCAGTAACTATTCTACGTTATCTACGCATCGTTTCGTTAGGTAGTTTGCGTATACGCGGTGTTTAAGACCATATATATGCACTCTACGTAACAAAACGATACGTAGATTACATAAAATAGTTACTACACATGCGTAGTAGCTATTATCGGTAAAATAAGGACGTATGTGCAATACATCCGCTGGTGTGAATCTGGGCCATGATCAGTGTGAAAGTAAAACTTCTTTCAAAAACACCCTAATGTCATAAAGGGGACTGCACGTTTTAAGGGATTTATTTGAAATATGCCTATTGCCACTTGGCAAAATTTTTATATTTATTTTAAATTTAACCCCAGAGAGGCAATATTCAATTCATTGTAGAATGCATGAAGGGCTCACTAATGTTATATTGTAGTTAAGGCCGTTGAAGTGTGTGTCTAATAATAAGAATGGCAAGTCTGTAGTTGTCAAAACACATCTTTACTGTATAGCAGGGGTGTATCTATGGGTCCAGCGCCCCTGGCAAAGTAAGGGACTACCGCCCCTTCCCCCATCATGTGCCTTCAACCCCCCTTTTTGTGGTTCCCGGGCAAAAACAGGTTACGGAGAGTTCCCACAGTGCAGGAGGTATATGCACACCCTAATCTATCCAAAGGACTGGCCCTAATACACACTAGTGTCCTCACGGGCATATCGCATATTTGCGCAAATATGTGCGCAAATATGTGCGCAAATATGTGCGCAAATATGTGCGCAAATATGTGCGCAAATATGTGCGCAAATATGTGCGCAAATATGTGCGCAAATATGTGCGCAAATATGTGCGCAAATATGTGCGCAAATATGTGCGCAAATATGTGCGCAAATATGTGCGCAAATATGTGCGCAAATATGTGCGCAAATATGTGCGCAAATATGTGCGCAAATATGTGCGCAAATATGTGCGCAAATATGTGCGCAAATATGTGCGCAAATATGTGCGCAAATATGTGCGCAAATATGTGCGCAAATATGTGCGCAAATATGTGCGCAAATATGTGCGCAAATATGTGCGCAAATATGTGCGCAAATATGTGCGCAAATATGTGCGCAAATATGTGCGCAAATATGTGCGCAAATATGTGCGCAAATATGTGCGCAAATATGTGCGCAAATATGTGCGCAAATATGTGCGCAAATATGTGCGCAAATATGTGCGCAAATATGTGCGCAAATATGTGCGCAAATATGTGCGCAAATATGTGCGCAAATATGTGCGCAAATATGTGTAACGAACATTTCTGTGTTTTATTTTACAGATAGAACAATAGAGTTTGTTACTGGTTTATGGCAGTGTGCTGGGGCTTTTTTTTCCCCTTTGTTTCTGTGGCAAGCAGATTAACCCCCTGCCTTTCATGCACCTGTTCACATTTACCTATAAATTGATTGAGCAACTTCCATTCTGTGTTCATAGATTGTAGTATGCAGCATAATCTAAAGCTGGGTACACACTGTAAAAACAGAAAACGATCTTCAGATTCTACACACGTTTATCGGGCGATCCTGCAGCTGTACACACTGGGACGATTTGCAGCCAGATCATTCCCAGAAGTCCTTTCCTAAACGATCCCGTGCTGTCCCAGACGATCCTGTATGCAGCACAATCATAAAATAAGTAATACACATTCCCACATAGAAAAATCAATACAGAACATGCGCCGATAGTATAATCAATATAATAACTGTCACAATAAATAAATACATAAAACACTTGCCACAATAAATAAATACAGTATACCCTTGCCCTGATCCCATGTTAATTTATAACACAAGCACCAGCATGCCCATGGATGCTAGGGCATGCTGGCGCTTGGAGAACCACATGTGCCAGCATGCCCTGCTATCCAGGGCCCGCTGTGCCATATACATGTGCCCAGCATAAAATAAAATCAATATTGTGCCCTCATAATAAATTCCATAAAAATGCCCAAATGTGGCAACCCCCAAAAAATACAAACACCCATATTTGCAATATACATGTCCCCGTTAAAAAAAAAATGCCCAAAAGTTCCAAATAAAATAAATAAAAATATAAAAATATACTTACCTGCTCTGATGGGGGTCCAGCCTTGTAAGTTTTTAATCCTGGGGGGGGGCCTTGGAAAAAAAAGCAAACCCTGCTAGGACGACGCAGGACATCCCGGCGCTAATGACAGTTGTACTGTCATTGGGGTATACTTATATCCTTTGCAAGCGTGGGAATTCACGATGATTGGTGCGGACGCATGCCTGACAGTGGGTAAGAGTTTCTTTGGATTGGCTATCCTAAGTGCATAAGTGCAGCTGCTCCTGTTGTTTCACTTTTCCCATTTTTTTTTCTAATAATTTTAGATATTGAACTGAACATTTATCTGTTGCCTTTAGGATTTTTCTTTTCTTTAGGATTTGTCTTGTATTTACAATCTTAATTTAAGACTCTGGATCTAGTCCATAGGATCCACAATCAGAATGCACCACATAGCTGTTGGAAGGAATGCACCGATTTGAACTGTTGCCAGTTTGTCATATGGAAAAGTGGTTTGCATACAGACAGCGTGACCAAAAGACAGAGGCAACAGCTATTGTGCTGATTAGTCATATGACACTTTTTGCAGCTGTCTGATGGTTGTTAATGGAATGTGACACTTGATTCTACCTTTGGACTTTGGAGTTGCTTTGCTATTGGGATAAACGTGTGGTTGCACTGCGCTAACAAGCTCTGTACAGTTTAGCAGTGTAAGATATATGTCAAATTCATCTCATGGCCATTTTTCTACTAAGTATCTTGCTAATCATACTGTACACTCTGCCAATCTGTTTGATTGTGGATTGTAAGCACTGCTTTTGACATGCTGGAAATCCCATGAATTGACAAAGTCCTTGAACTAACTGCTCTTGAACTTCATAGCATTATCAGTAAGCAGGTGCTGTATATTGCAAAATGCCTCTTTAGCGTTGATTTATGGCTGGAAGGTATTCGAACTGAAACCAACCAGAGTATGAATCAACCAAAACTATTATTATTATTATTGTTTATTTATAACACCACAAGGTGTCCGTAGCACCGTACAAAATACAACAAAATACAGGACTGACATACAGAGTACGGATGGACAGCATAGTACATAATAAAATACAATATAAATATAAAAATATCACAAAAATACAATAGAGTGAAGCAAGCACAGAACGCAAAGGCAAAACGTGAGGTTTCAAGCTTGGCAGATCAGGGAGGAGGGGATAGAGCGCAGAAAGAGGTTGAGAGGTAGGGATGGGGTAAAAGAGTAGCAAAGGGGGACAAAAGGGTATGAATGGAGGGCCCTGCTCATGTGAGCTAATACACTAAGTGAGAGGGATGAGCTTAAAGAAGACATAAGGAGGGGGAGGGAAGTGGACTGCAGGTGTGAACGGAGGAGAGGTTGTAAGGAAGGAAAAGAAGGGATAGATGTAGGATGCAGTGAGGATATTATATGGAAGAGGGGTAGCCTGAACAGGTGTGTTTTAAGTGAGCGCTTGCAGACCTGCAATGTGGGGGAGAGTATGACTGGAGAAGGGAGGTCATTCCAGTGCAGAGGTGCAGCACGGGAAAAGTCCTGGATATGGGCATGAGATGTGGTGATCAGTAAGGAGGTCAGACAGCACTGCTTAGCATAACAGAGATGGCAGGAAGGGGTGTGCATGTTGATGAGGGAAGAGAGGTAGGGAGCAGTGGATGAGGAGATGTCCTTAAAGGTGAGGATAAGGAGTTTAAAGAGAGGTCTGAAGTGGACAGGAAGCCAGTGGAGGGTTTGACATAAAAGAGAGGCCGAGGTAAAGCGGTGTGAGAGAAAGATGAGCCTGGAAGCAGCATTGAGTATAGATTGAAGGGGGGCAAGACGGATGACTGGGAGACGTATGAGGATGAGGTTGCAGTAGTCGAGGCGTGATATGCAGTAGTCGAGGCGTGATATGACTAGAGAGTGGATAAGGGTTTTAAAAGCTGTAGGTGAATAAGGGATGAATGCATGCAATGTTGCTTAGGTGGAAACAATAAGAATGAGAGAGGGCACGGATGTGTGGTATAAAGGAAAGTGAGGAGTCAAGGATGACACCTAGTCAGCGAACTTGAGGGGATGAGGAGACAGAGGTATCATCAATGGTTATGGTGATGGAGGGGGAGGAAAAACAATGATTTCTGTTTTGTCCATATTCAGTTTGAGGAAGTGTTTGGCCATGTGGATACGGTCGTAAGGCATTGTGAAATCTTAGACAGAAAAGAGGGGTTGAGGTCAGGGAAGGAGAGGTAAATTTGAGTGTCATCAGTGTAGCGGTGGTAGTTGAAACCAAAGGTGCTGATGAGGTTACTTAGCAAGGAGGTATAGAGGGACAAGAGGAGCGGACCAAGGACAGAGCCCTGTGGGACACCAACAGGGAGCGTGGAGGGGGGGGAAGGATGAATTAGGGGTGGAAACAGAGATGGTGCGATCAGAGAGATAGGAGGAAGGCTACCTTATCTCTAGGTTTGTAGTTGTGTGCATAGGACGGTTAATTAAGAACAATTTTGCCTAACCACAGATTTCCTTATTCAAATATCTCCCTCCACCCAATCTTCTCATCTTCATTCTTAAGTTTTCCTGGCACTCTCCTTTATTCTTTCATTATGAACCTTGAGGAAATAGGTTGGTAATGGTGATTCAGTGCCGTCCCGTTCTTAAGTCCTATGTAAATTGCGTATATTAAGTTACCACGCCTGTGCAGTATACAGTGGCAAACGCAGGATTTTGAAAGGGGGGTTTCCAATGCACATAATTCATGGGGTATATTATCATAGCTGCAAACGTTTTGAAGCCCGAAAACGTGGCAAATAAGCTCTGCCGGGTCCTGCCCAAGCTCTTACCCCTAGCGTGTATATGTGTATGTGTGTTTGTGAGTGTGTGTGTATATGTGTTTGTTTGTTAGGGAATTAGACTGTAATGCGGCAGAGGTTGACGTGTGTAAAATTGTGAAGAGCTACTTAATATGATGAACTGTTAAAATATAAAACATATGTAAAATGACAATACTGATAATATGGTCATACTATCTGACTGCCAGGACATGTAAGACGTCCAGTAAGGTTCTCTGTGAAAGCAGGACGTTTATAATGTAGATTAATAAATAATAAAAATTCTACATTAAGGAATTGCTTTGGTTATTGGCTGTAACAAGTCCTGTTCTGATATTTTTTTTATAGGTGATTTATAAGTTACTTATTTCACACAGTAAAATAGTTTTCATATTGAAGGAACAGATGTAATAGTAATAGCAGTATACAATGCATTAGTAGAGCACATTACACAATGTACAAAGCCTGTGTCAGTGCATAAGCACTGTTGTATTTGTAGTGACCCATTCACCATCCCCCACCTGCTTTCCTAATGCAGCACAGGCCAGGACCATCTTCCTCCTTGTCAGTCCAGATCACATTGCCGCGAAGCCACGCCCCTTTCGCGATACCCGCGAAGCCACGCCCCTTTTCGAATTTTCGCCCTTTTTTTGCTAATTTTTCTATATTTTTTTTCATTTTCCAATTTGGGGGGTTTCTGGGCAACCAGAAACCCCCCCTGGGTGCGCCACTGGTATATATATGCACCTAGAAAGCAGCATTTTCTTAACTGTAAATCAGGTCCTATGTTTGGTGGCATCAAGCCCTCGGTGGCTATGATGCCATTGCTGTAAAACTTTTGCGGTTCATACAAAATCACAGATCAGCATTATTTCTTGTAATATGGTAAGTTCATCATTCATGCCATAGAATGAAGCTTGATGATGTAAATCAGACCTAGCAGCTGTCTGACATCCTGGTCCACAATGTAAAACAGTATGTGTTAAGTCTCACTTTACTGTTCCCACAGTTATATTGACCTGACTACCATAGGCCTCAAGATTTAATGTATCCTGAAAGTTTATCTGTGCACGTGGGTCAATGTCATGTAGCTGTAATCTGGACATAGGGGTCTATTTACTTAAAATGTCATTTCTAAATGAATGCTGCTGATCCAGGATCGCTTCTCCTCGCAGCAAGCCTGACAGCTTCGTTCACATAATTTACTAACACTTACCCATCTGGCGAGGTCCCAAGATGATGTTCAAGTCCCGACATGAGAAACACTGCGCATGTGCCTTCATGGGTCTTCATGTTGGGACCGGCATCAGCAGGCAGACGCATCGCCCTCAAAAACAGTTTATGTACTGTAAGCTTGAATGTACAGAAGCCACACTGATGTAAGGGGGGGGGCGGTGCACTAATAAGGGGAGAATGCAAGCAGTAGGGCCAACTGGAGATTTGTCTTGTCCCACCCTTGATCCAAGTCTAATGCTGGTTTTGCATCACAATCACAAATATGAAATGTATGAAGAAAAGTCTAGGCACATTTGTGGATCCAAGTCTGTACTATATTTTGTAAGTTGTGAGAACTTAACCTTGATAAATGACCTCCATGAAGTTCTGTTTAAAATTTTCCATTTGACAGTAACAAAGAAAAAAATACAATATTCTGCATTCTTAACATAATAAAAAGTATTTAGCATCTATTCTTTTCAACATGTATTGTACAAACAAAATCTCATTTATCACAGTCTCTGAACTGTCCAACTTGTAGGAAAAATAAATAATATTCATCAAACTAAACAATATATTTCTTTTGCTATGCAAGCAAAATAATATGATTAATTATGTTCCTTATAAACACTAACATTTTTTAGTAAAATCACAAAATAGTATTCATAAAAAGTCAAAAAAGGTCACGCATGCTGTTTATTGTGTGCTTGTGTGTGCAAAATCTCAACTTGCTTATCCATTTTCACAGAGAGTCATATTGCTGGAGAAAGACTCTGTGAAGAAAGCAACACAGTCAGGGGTTACTGTTAGGGTGACAGAACCATGGTTAGAAACAGCAATAGTATCCCACTACCTGTTACTGGATGTTATTCTGGTGAATTTAGAAGCAATAGAGATGCATATTTGTATGTACTGCGCATGCACGCGGCAGATGTTACGCCTTGTAACTCTGAATGTACATACCATCAGCGTGACTACAAACGAAGGGGCGGGTCATCCATACGACTCCCGGGAATACGCTTTGTATGCAGAGGGAGGCATTTCAATTGTACAGTATGGGCCGGGTTAGGTCGTTACGTACGTAAATCCATTACGTACGTCCATAGTTAGGCTTTGAAAAGTTAAGGTAGAGTTTGGGAAACGTAAACCATACTAGCAAGGGGAGTGCCTAGAAAATACGCTACACAATGAAACGTAAAAAGCACTTAGGCCTGGATCTGTCCCTTAGACCATAAGAAAAGCCAGAGTATATGGTAGGTAGTCTCTATGTACAAAGGATAAAAAAACTGCAGCTTCTATGTAGATAATACCATCTGGTTTCTCTAACCCATGCATACAGGAGTCTAGACACCTAGACAATAAGATTATAGGACTGACTGAAGGTTTTGATAGCACATATATTTTAGGTGTAAGCACTGCGTATATTAGGATTGTGCATGTTCAGAACAGCAGTGAGCACAAAAAAGTGCAAAGTAGGTGGTTTAGAGCTGGTCCGAGTGCAGCAGTAGCCCTGTTTTTCTTTGCTTCCTCTTAAATTCCTGCAGTAGATTAGAACTGTTTTAAGCATAAGACAGAGGACATTTTCATTCTCTCTTGTAAAGTTGGCGATATAATAGAGCGAGTAAGATAAAAAAAATGGAAACTAGGCATGAAGGCATATAAACACCAGGCTGTCTGCAACTCACAGCAGTCAGGCAGGGGTTATTTAATAGCAGGGTTGCCGACTCTCCCGGAATGTCCGGGAGACTCCCGAAATTCGGGCAGTAC
>WWET01001031.1:217970-232422 GCA_011038615.1 Limnodynastes dumerilii
AGAGGAGTGGAAGTTGATGGGCTGCAGCGACAGTATGGGGATACTGAGGGCTACAGAGACATGATGGGGATACTGAGGGCTGCAGAGACATGATGGGGAAATTGGGAGGGGCTGCAGAGATATGATGGGAATATTGTATTGTATATTGTATTTTGGACTCACGTAAAATTGGCACGCCCACACGTAAGTATTTACATGACACATACGTGAATGGCCCATACGTTCGCAATTACGCTACGTTTCTGAGCGTATTTTCTATAGTGCGCATGCGCAGTACTTACCAAAAGGCGATTTTACGTCTCCGCCACGTGTAAATTCGCTCACAAGCGTTGTACTGGATCTGGCCAAATGTCTGTAAGGTATGCGTCCTAAGATATATAGTCTGTATTGTGTTGCAGTTTTTAGGATGAAATGGGATTTGTATAGTGGAGACTAGAATGCTGCCTGTATTGTATAGTAGCGGCTATGATTTGCTTTCTTTTATTGTGTTTACAAGATTGTGTTTTATGATGCCTACATGGATACTATACTCTACAAACTATAATGACAAATTGTTAAACAGGTAGGCGCAAATTTAAAGTTTGCAGGGAGTTTTCCGGCCCTGGAAAACAGTATAGTATATGCTGATAACATTTGCTGTATCAGAATTAAACTTTAATCAGCTGTTAACTCTGATCATGTCTTACTTGTACAATAAACATTTGGAATTGTTAGACCTATAGATGTTACAGCACTTTTTCCTCACTGCTCCCGAGATTCCGAATGTGAAGCTGTGCATCGACTTAATTATCATGCCATATGCTTGTCCTATTACATCTGTTAGTTTTGCTGAACTTTGATTCAAACACACAACCAAATGTCTACACCAGTCATTTTCTTGCTCCATTTAAATTCGATTTCATTTTCACTACCATGCCATTAAGCTTAATGTGAAACATGAGGTTAGAAATATCATCCTGCATGCCCCCTGGCAACTTGTATAAATGCCTTCAGCCAGCAACATTTAGACATCTTATCTCCACATCTGATCTTAGAAATAACATTCTGAGGATATTCCAGAAACTGACACATTGATTTTCCAGTAAGCTCCAAATGCATAAACATTGTACAATTTCACTAAGGATACAGCTGTATTATATAAAACAAATTTATTCTGTAGAGTTTTACAAAGTTTGCGCTTGTAGGACTATGATAAAAATGAGCCATGTGAAACAAAATGGCATAAATGTTTAGAATATTGGCGAATATATTAAATGACACTAACAAATGGTGACCAAAGAAGACAACAATAGAGAAGTAACCAAAAGCGTGATCGATATTCAGCAAAATGTTTCTAAATGTAAACACAATGAAGCAGAAAGGTAATTTAATAAAAGGTTAACCAACAAAATAGCTTAAATTGCAAATAATAATATGCTCCTTAAACACGAATATCTCCTTTGGGACAAGAAAAACATTAGCCCTTAGAAAACTAAATTAACCTTTTAATAAATTCTAGATAGGGGACTGTATGTATTAAGTAGGATTTAAAAAATAAGGTAATTATGCAGTCATGGTACTTCAATTGTTTGGACATGATAGTCAATATCATTAACTAACTGTATGATTGTATTATTACTAATGAGCCAGTTCAGGACTTTTCTCCAGTTTTTGGGGTTACAGCCAGATTTGCATACATCACATATCCTTGCTGATCGGAATGGATGTTTTGCTGGCCCAGTTGTTTCATTTCCGACAGTGATCATGGCGGCACTAGAACACCGGCAGCGCTCACTGCTCGCCATTTTCCTGTTAGACAGAGTCGCTACTGTGTCTTCTGTCTGATTGAAAATTCTATTGCTGACATATTGGTCTAGCATTGACCCTAACGCTAATCTTAAAACTAACCCTAAACCTGACGCTAGTCCTAACCTAATTCCTATGCTAGCCCTAACCCTAATTACGAACCATAATTCCTAACCATAGATTGGATCTAGATTTAATAGCATATTCCAGATGTGAGCCTCTGCAATGGAGGCTAATGCATGGAATTTGCTATCCTAACTTCTACACATAAGAGAACAGTGCGCTCCCCTCAACACTCCAATGTGCGCAAGGCATTTTCTGCATTTAAGTATCCCAAACGTACCTACTGGACCGTATCAAAGGTCTTTGAACAACATAACTATCCCCACCCACCATGCGTATCTCATCAGGTGGCTATGTTCAAATGCAGAATTCCATGTTTTGCACATAAGCAGTACAAACTGATAGGTGACTTAGGTACATAACATTATTAACTGAGGATCCAGTCCCCTAACCCTAATTCCTAACTTGGGGAAGCAGCAAGCCAGGATAGTGGAGGGCAGACCGCAGTGCACTGGGGAAGAGGAGAGTTTTGTGTAAGTAGAGAGAAGTCCACTGGGCAAGGGAAAAGCTGTCAAAATGAACAATTTCAGAATGGTACCTAAAAAATTATTTTTTTCTAAATGAGACTTTAAAATGATAAATTATGCTCTTGGCTCTATCATTTTCTGAATTATGATTGCCGCAATGGCAACAATATGCCTATCAGAATACCTTCAGAACCATCCAAATTTAGGAGTAATGGACCTGATTCACACTTAAGAATCTTCTTAAAATAAGAACTTAAAGTCACTACTGGGCTAAACCATGTTGATTGCAGGGGAGTCATATTTCATCTGTTACAAACAGTACTAGTGTTGAGAGGTGATATTTCCCAGCCCAAGTCTAAATAACAGTGTGATATTAAAGCTGGTCAGTATCTGTTTTCAGTAAGCAATTCAAAGATGTATTCCTGCATGCAAAGAATACAATTAACTTGATTCCCCCCAAAAACAACATGGTTTTGCCCAGGAGTGACTTTAAGTTCTTATTTTAAGAAGATTCTTAAGTGTGAATCAGGTTCATTACTCCTAAATTTGGATGGTTCTGAAGGTTCTTAAGTGTGAATCAGGTCCAATTTTTTTCTATTCTGTCACTAATAGTGTGATATGTCACGTTTCCTTTAGAACATGTCATCTTTATTTGGGGTTTTTGGAAGAGGTGGTAAATATCACTGAGTGTGCTGTACAGTGCACTTAACATTGTACAAGGCCTATCATCATCATCACTCTAATTAATTAATTAAAATGTCTGTTTGAAAGCAGAATTTTTCCTAACAGTGTGACGAGTCGTGTGACAGAAAATGTCACATTTATTTGCGGTATTTGGAGGAGGTTGGAGGGTTGGAGGAGGTTGCAAATGAATATCACAGTGTGTTCAGTGAGTGTAATTTACATTGTACGAGGCATATCATCATCATTTATTTTAATAATGTTTGGAAGCAGAATTTTTCCTAGCCTATGCCTAATAGTGTAGTAAAAGTGTAATAGTAATAGTGTACTCTTAACATTTTAAATATGTCTCCTTTAGTTTGGTTTTTGGAGTAGGTGGTAAATAGTACTGCATGTACTGTACAGTGCCAATTACATTGTACACGGCATATCATCATCATTTATTAACAGTTTTATTAATATCTTGCATTACAATAGAATTTTTTCTAGCCAGTCACTAGTAGTGTGTCAACTGTTGTGTCAACTTTATTTTGGGTGTTTGGAGGAGGTGGTAATATCCCTGAATGTGCTGTATAGTTCACATTATATTGTACAAAGCAAATCATCATCATTCTATTTAATTAATAATAATTACTATTTTAATGCAGATTTATTTCCTAGCTAGCCTAGAACATCACACATTTATTTTAGGTGTTTGAGGGAGGTGGTCATTTAATATCACATTTAGTGTCCATTACAATGTACAAGTCATATAATAATCATTCTATTTAATTAATATCCTGCATAAAAGCCACATTTTCCTAGGCAGTCCCTTATAGTGTCACATGCTATCACACACACTAACATCTGTAGCAATCTGCATATGGTTCCCCTGTTTTGTTTTTGGTGTAAATCAGTGGTTGACGTGAACGTTTAAAAGTGGCGGTATGAACATATAGAAATAATAGAAGTGATTGGAGATTTATTGCTTTTCAATTAATTCAGTGGGAGAAGTGATGGTATGACATACCCCTGTATACCCCCTCACTTCGAGCTCTGGTGTAAATCCATAAAGGAGCAGTATCTAGACCAGAAGCTTCCCAGTACTAGTGCTGGAAGTACCACTGGTATTTCTTCTTTACCATGTACTAATAAAAATAGTCCAATGGTGAGAAGAAGAAGGGGTTAGAAAGGGCACTTCTAAAAACTAAAACATTTTATCCCCCCTTGTAAATTCTCTCTGCACATTGCCAACATACTATATATTATACACAGTGGCAAGTAAAGGCTCAGACCATGGACTTTATTTATGAGTGCTGGTTCAGTTCTTCCTATTACATGCACATGCCATTGCCATAAACAGGCATGCGTCTTTTGAACCACCTTGTTGTCCTGAAGCTGAGTCTGCCACCTCTAAAGCAGACAAATTTGTCCCCAAAACAAAATCTAAGCTATAAGAACTCTGACATATTCATGAGGAGAATTAAAGGGTATCCACAAAAGATGTGTGTGAGTCAGACAAATCTAATTCAGGCACTATAATTTATATATAAGAAGTCTATTTCAACCATTTTTAAATCATCTTCTAATGTGAGGATCAGCATTAGTAAAAGTTATGTTGCTGCCAGTGTAGACATAAAAATAGAGGGTGCCATTGTGGAAGTTTTTAATATGCAAAATGATGGGGGAGATGATTGTGGATCTGAGACTAATAATGTTGATGATGATGGTGAACTGGACTGAAAGACTGAAAATTAAGGTTATTGTCATGCTCAGCGGCAGATGCTGCTGCACTTACCTGACCAGGAGCTGTCTGTCACGTCATGCCTGCTCTCCAGCCCTCCAGAGGTGCCACTCCCAATAGTGGCAGCCTCCTGCACAGTGTCCATTGGAGCATGTATGCAGCATAGTGTCCGGGAATTAGGCACCTGCACCACTATCTGGTGCATGGGCGTCGCCATCTTGCCTCCTGTCATGTGAATCCCAGCAGTCACTCAGATACTGCCTCCTCCCTCCAGCCAATCCGTGCACTGGGCGGGCTATTTAAACCCTGTGCACTGGTCCCTCAGTGCCAGAACAACTTAGTTCATTGAAGCTGCCTGGTTCCAGCCTGTCTTGTCCCCAGCTTACCTGCACTACAGCTTCCAGCTTACCTGCACTATAGCTTCCAGCTTACCTGCACTATAGCTTCCAGCTTACCTGCACTACAGCTTCTAGCTTACCTGCACTACAGCTTCCAGCTAACCTGCATTACAGCTTCCAGCTTACTTGCACTACAGCTCCCAGCTTACTTGCACTACAGCTCCCAGCTTACCTAAACTACTGCTACCAGTCTGCCTGCTCTCCAGCAGTCCACTGTCCAGTCCAGTCTCTGGACTGGACTGGACTGCTGGAGAGCAGTTCAGTGGTACCCTCTGCCACTGAACTCCGAGATGTTCAACCAGATAAAAGGGGCCTATGTTTTTACGAAGCTAGATCTCCGAGGGGCGTATAATCTTATCAGAATCCATTCTGGGGATGAATGGAAAACCACTTTTTTTTTTTACTTTTTTATTTGAGTAGTTCAAATAACAAACTTTTCAAGAACATTGGGCAAGATCCAGAACTACGGCCGTCTTCCACAGACGGCCGTAATTTGATGAAAGATAGCTACTGCGCATGCGTAGGAGGGAGGAATCGTAATCGCATTTGAAGCAGATATAATAGTTTTGGGAGATAATCATCTTGATAAGTCCTGCTTTCCCCGTACAAGACAACGGGAGAGTCTGCCACTGTCTCATCAGGGAACACACCTCACCTATTATTTTACCAAAGTTTAGAGTATAAAGAAGGTGAAAATTTCTGGAAAGCCACAACCCCAGATATGTCAAGTGATCTTTTGCCCATGTGACTTGGAACTGACGATGCCAAGGGGGACAAGCGTCAGAGCACAGCCATACTGCAATTGATTTTGTCTGGTTAATTACGAATCTGGACACCTTCCCAAATTCTTCAATTACCCCAAATATTTTGGACAGAGACCTGTAGGGATTTGAAATATACAATAAAAGATCATCGGCAAATGCCGTAATTTTTGTTGTCGAATTGCCTATTTTAATACCAGAAAATGCCGGAAAATTTAGTAAAATTCTGAGTAAGGGATCTAGGGCTAAATTAAATAGGAGTGGGAAAAAAGGGGCAGCCATGACGCGTACCTCTGAACATATATATAGGCTCTGTACGGGTGCCATTAATCAATAAAAATGTGCTGGGATTTGTATATATAAATCTTATAAAATTAGTAAATTCATCCCCAAATTCTCTCCATTGAAAACTTGCTGTAAGTGGGTCCATGAGATTTGATCAAATGCTTTCTCAGCATCTAAACTTAAAAGCATAGCTTGATCTCCTCTTTGCCTATATGATTTTGATGCAACAATAGCCGCAATTGTGGTCCTCACAGCCTTGACAGAGTACCTGCCGTGGACAAACCCCATTTGATGAGTGGTCAATAGAGTAGGTAAGATATTTTGCAATCTGGTAGCTATGATTTTAGCCATTAATTTAATATCCTGATTCAGGAGTGTTATTGGCCTGTAAGACGCGACCTGATCTGCTGGTTTGTTAGGTTTCAAAATTAAGGTAGTAAAGGCCTGATTACATGATGGGTATGAGGAGTTTTCAGTATGGAGATGCTTAAATAAAGATGTAAGCAAGGGTGTAATTTGTTGTTTTAGAAGTTTATAAAACTCTGCAGTGTAACCGTCTGGGCCTGGAGATTTGCCATTTTTTAAAGTAGATATGGCTTGCTTTATTTCCCCTTCAGTGATTGCAGAGTTTAAAGTGTCCCTTTGCTCCTGTGTAAGTTTTGTAAGATGTGCTCTGTTTAGTATGTCAGAATGTAGTTCCGGAAATTCAGGGCGTTTTTCATATAGGTAAGAATAATATTTATGAAAAATATTCTTAATTTCCCGGGTGATATTATGAAGTTCTTGAGAGTTTGGGTCTTTAATTGTAAGGATATGTCGTTTGCGTGTATGTAGGTTTTTGTCAGGTTAGCCAAAAGCTTTCCAGATTTATTTCCCCAACAGAAACATTTATGTTTTTGGTATTCCAGATTAAGTTGCGCCTGTGAAAGTAACAGACTCTCCAGCAGCTGTCTTGCATTCTTATATTCAGTCATATTGACTGAACAATATGACTTTGAACAAACATATTAAATGCTGCTGTCACAATATCTGATCATTGCATACATTTTGTATTGTACTCTTTGGAAAACCGATTTTAATACCAAAGATGGGCATTACGAATATCTCGTAATGCCCTTTGGACTCAGTAACGCCAGGGTCGTCTTATCCATTGAGCAGTTTGGGCTACTGCCCATGGGTCCAACGCATCCAGGGGCCCTTCACCACAGCCCAATCTGGCAAATTCCGTTGTCAGCCTTTCCTGATACAACAGCCCCAGGCACAGTAATCATTGGTGGCAGTGGGAGACGTCTTACAGCAATGCTGGGGACGGTTTCCTGAAGGTTGTGTTACAGGCAGACAGCCAGGCAGAGCGCAGTCACTTTCACTTTCACTTTCAGGCTGCACAGCGTTTCCTGTTAAAGGTAAGCTTTATTATTTTATCTATTTTCTATCTATCTATCTAGATATACATATATATATATATATATAGTATAGTATATGGACATTCAAAGAGGAATGGGTACAGAAGGAGGGGGCAGATGACAAACTGGACATTAACAGACATTTAAGTCATATAATGTTCTAAAGCTTTGGTTACATTTTTATTCCTGTTAATGGGCGGGTAGGAGCCCATGTGCATTACTGTGCCCAGGTTCTACAATTCTGTTAAGATGGCCCTGAGTAACGCCCCAGCGGTATTTCAAAATTTCATCAACGAGACTTTCAGGGTCCTTCTGAATCAGTCAGTCGTCGCCTACCTTGACGATATACTTATTTTCTCTCTCAGAACCTAGTGGATCACCGAAAATAAGTCAGAGAGGTTTTGTCCCATCTTTGCCAACATCAACTCTACTGCAAGTTGGAGAAGTGCATCTTTGCGACCGAGGAGGTTTCCTTCCTTGGGTTCATCCAATTTCTACAGGTGTTTCATCCAGAATTAAACATTGTAAATCCCATCACTTCGTTAACCCGCAAAGGGGCCAACCCATCCAAGTGGCCTTTGGAAAGTCCTCTGCATTCTGCATTCTGTGCCTCGAGGAAGCCTTCTCCTCTGCTCCTGTCCTCTGGCAACCTGATCTCTCTCTGCCCTTCTTAGTGGAGGTGGATGCATCATCTGAAGGTGTTGGAGCCATTCTATCCCAAAAGTTCGCTGATGGACAAATCCACCCCTGTGGTTTTTTCTCCCGAAAGTTTCAACCAGCCGAAAGAAACTATGCTATTGGGGAGACAGAACTTCTGACCATGAAACTAGCTCTGGAGGAATGGCGTTACCTCCTGGAAGGAGCTGTTCATTCCATCTCGATATACATGGATCATAAAAATCTATTGTATCTCCAGACTGCTTGTTGCCTCAATCCACGCCAAGCCAGATGGTCACAGTTCTTTTCCCGTTTTAACTTTGTACTCCAGTTCCGTCCATGTTCCAGAAACCACAAGGCAGATGCACTTTCTCGCTCTTTCTCCTCAGAAGAAGAGAGACACCAGTTTATTCTGAATCCAATTCAGGTTGCCACCACCCAACTTACCAAGCCTCCAGTGTCCGGTAAAACTTTTGTCCCTCAGGCTCTCAAAGTAAGATTCTGCAGTGGGATCACGCCTCAAAGTTTTCTGGCCAACTATTGGTAGCCAACTCTGTTTCAAGACAACATGGATTTCGTTAATGCCTGCTTCCTCTGTGCTCAACACAAAATCTCCCACAGAGCACCTCTTGGACCACTGCAACCCCTCTCCGTTCCCAAGGCTCCTTGGACCCATCTTTCGTTGGATTTTGTGTCTGATCTTCCACTCTGCGATAAATACAACACTATCTGGGTCATTGTGGACAAATTTTCAAAAATAGCCCACTTTATCCTACTCTAGGATATGCCCTCCGCTCTACTTCTGTCCAAATTCTTTGTCCAGCACATCTTTCGGCTTCATGGGTGTGATCATTTCAGACTGTGGGGTCCAATTCACGGTGAGATTTTGGAGAGCTTTATGTACCAACCTTGAGGTCAAATTAAAATTCTCATCTGCCTACCACCCTCAGGCCAATGGGCAGAGAGAGAGGGTCAATTAAGATCTAGAAACTTTCATCTTTACATTGCATCCTCCTAAGACAATTGGGTTGACCTGCTGCCATGGGAAGAATTCACGCACAACATCCACTACCATGAATCCCTGGATACCACTCCCTTCAAGGTAGTGTTTGGACACCATCCAAAGGTATCACCATTTTCAGCTCTCCCTGCATCTGAAGTTCCTGCCTCCGAATCCGCCCTGAAGAACTTTGCTGAGTCATGGAAGAAGGTGAGGTCCTCTTTGTTGAAAGCATCCCAACGCTACAAGATCCAAGCAGATCGTAAGAGACATGCGGTACCTTTGTTGCGACCTGGTGACCTTCAGAAATATACAGCTCAGAGTACCCTCGATGAAATTTGCGCCCAGATTCATTGGTCCCTTCAGAATAGCAAAGGTCGTCAATCCTGTAGCTTAAAAGCTAGACCTTCCTCCGGATCCCTGATGTATTCCACATCTCTGGTTATCAATAAATTTTACTCGCCTATTAAAAAACCATCCAAGATCACCAGTACCCCTGAGAATGAGTACGAAGTCAAAGAGATTGTGGATGCTTGTATCCGCCACGGTCACATTCAATATCTTCTGGATTGGAAGGGGGTTGGTCCTGAGGAATGTGCGTGGATCTGCACCTCTTATGTTAAAGCTCATCAGAAGATTTCTAGCCATCCTTCCAAGACACAACTTAGGTGTCCAGAGGCCACCTTTAAAGAAGGGGGTGATGTCATGCTCAGCGGCAGACACCGCCACACTTACCTGACCAGGAGCCGTCTGTCAGCGGCTCTCCCACGTCATGAGAAGAAGAAGAAGAAGAAGAAGAAGAAGAAGAAGAAGAAGAAATAATAATTCAGGCTAGTTTTGAATAAAAAAACAGAATATTAATTACAACTAAAATAAAAAAACAAAGCACTATGATCAGTGCTCATCTCAATTCATTATTTGTAAAGAATCAACAATGAGGGATCATGATACCTATAACAATGAATAATGCAGCATGAATCAAAAGGTAAAGATGTTCCAAAGCTGTGGAGTGAGGAACAAATGGTACATAAGACACTGGCATATAAATTGTAATTGTTGACCGGGCCTGTATGTGTCTGCAAAAAGATGAAAATTAAAGCAGACTTTATAGAAATCCTCAGACTCTCTCCTGCTGGCAAACATGCCTGTCCTTCATCATTTATCTTCTCTGAACCTTTCTGGACCAGCAAAAGCTTTTGATTTATATACTCTGAATATAGTAGTTGCAGTATAGTATTAAATCTATATGCATTAAAATTGTTCACTCCCGTGCAAACTATAAATCTCTAGCTTCTATATACTAAAAAATATATCATCAGCATCTAAAGGCAAAGTAAAGAGGGTTTTGGTGTGTCCCAAAGGAGTTTTTGTTGCAAATGTTTTCCATTACTGTAAACACATTTATACATTTATAATTGTGCCAAAAACATTTCATCTTTAAACAATTATGTACTGCTAAAATATTATAACCTCTGTATATTTTCTGTCAGTGCAGGTATAGATAAAACAGTTTTGTTAGGGTATTTAAAAATGTTGGTGTTTTATGCTGGTTATGCTGTTTTTATTTTGTGCAATGTCATAAAATGTGCCTATTGCAGGACTTTATGCATGTACAATCTAATAGTCATATGTTACTGCTGGGCTCACAGGACCAGGTCCAGATTTTGATATCACTGCACTCAGAGTTTCCGCTGGATACCATGTGGGTGAGATAGAACTCTGGAAGATCCCTATCTGCACTGGAAAAGCAGAAAGTGGGTTTTTTCCAATCCTGAAATGCCCTCTTTATGGAAGAATTGGTCCAGTTCATAGCTCTTGGAATAACATTGTATGAAATGCATTTGTGTTATTTGTTTTAATATGATTGTCAAATGTACCCAAATTTAATGGATGACTGTGACACGGACAGTGGGTTATGTTAATTATACAAATTCTGTGAAAATTAAAATAAGTATATTTATTAAAAAAAAAATATATAAAAATGTGTGGCATCAGAAATGTCTATTCATCTGAGTCTCTCTACACCTCTCAGCTGTTCCCATTGATTTGAGAAAGGGGATGGCTATTTATCCCGCATTTTCCATTGTCATTTCTGAAGAGAATAGCAAAAATGAATAAATATAACACAGATCCTGAAGCCCATATTATCAGGATGCTATTTCTGAAACATAGTGCATTGGAAGCTGGGGAATTCTAATAAAGAATCCACATAAACCCAGATTACAACAAAAAAAGATGTTTGAAATGCTCTTGAAGCACTGCTAAATAGACCGCTCAAGAATATTTCAGTAATCTACAATGCTAAACATTGCTCTTTTTCTAAAATTGCTTTTCTCAAGTAACTTGACATTCTTTTCTGTTTCTGTAGTTTTATTTTGAAATTGCATATGCATGTGCATATTTTACACATAAAATGAGTATTCTCTACGTCTCTTTTCAGATGTATTTCATCAGCATAGAAACAAAGCGGGTCTGTTGCAAGGCCAGAGATGTGCTGTGGTTGCAGAATATGTAAAGACAAGAGTTAGAAGCCTCTGAGGATTCATCACTGCTAATTCCAGAGAGTAGTAACCCCTTCCTCACTCACGTTCCCAAGACAATGTTTTTTTGCTTTGTCCTAAGCATTATTTATATAGAGAATAAAATAAAGTTTTTGCACACAGTCTTTATTAGATGAACAAACCCCCCAATAGACCTAATGCATATCAATGTGATATATATGATCTGCAAAATGTATTTAGAATGTGCAATATATACTGTAATAGAAAAAATAGATATCAGCATAGTCTATTTCACACTGTGAAGACATTTCGCATTTTTGCTAAAATGGACCTTTAATGACACTGGATACAATAGTTGTACAGCTATTTCAGCAAAATTGGTAGTTGAAAGTATTTGATCAGGTTATAACATTTCCCTATATAAGCAATATAATTAAACATGTAACATTAGAGAGACATAGGACTGGATTCACAACCCCGTCATTTTTCACATACGTGCCTAATTTTACGATTCTAGCTACTACGCATGCGTGGTAACTATTTTACGTTATCTACATAGTGTTTTGTTACGAAGATTGTGTACATACAGTCTTTAAAGACCACATGTACGTAATCTACGCAACGAAACACTACGTGGATTGCGTAAAATAGTTGCTACGCATGCGTAGTAGCTAGAATCGTAAAATTAGGCACGTATGTGAAAAATTACGGGGTTGTGAATCCAGTCCATATATCCAATCAGATGTAGAAAACATTTATTTTTTTAAGTTTAAGAAATGTTTTATTTGTTTGCTGTACAAGTAAACAACACCTAGCAAAACAAAAAACAAAGAGGGCGCTATTTTGCACAATTACTTTTTTATAAATGGTTTAATTTTTATTGTTTTATTTATACCGGTGGTAGTAAATGATATCAGTTTAGGGGCTTATCCAGAGCTGCAGATCCATCTGTTTTTAAGACCGAAGCTCAGTGGGAATGAGCATTGTGCATGCTCAGAATGGGAGCAAGCACAGAAAGATGGTCGCACTGCTGCCCATCCGTCTGTGTTTGCATCCAACTGCACCGCGCTAGTGGAACAACTTTTCCACCATATTTAAGTGAGATAAGGGGTGTTTTTCTCATTTAGATAGGCACAGTAGGAGAGAAAGTTGCCTGCCCTTCTGTGAAATACTTACACCATCTCAGGGGATAGTCTAGGTCAGGGGCTGGCTGGCAAACTTTAGCCTGGGGGGCAAGCCCACAGCGGCAGCCCATGAGTTAATGACTTGTCCTTAGGGTAAACAATATTTCAATGGTGATTCAGTCTTTAGGAGGCTGCACCACCATCATGTGTTTTACGGCTGCCTCCCTGGTGGTCTAGTGAGGCCATATAGTTCCCACCCAGACTGAACTGATATCTAAAGCAAGCATGTCTTTCATGGAAAACGATTAAGTCCTACAGGCAATGTCAGACTAGGGGAATGGGGGGCACCAGGGGAATATAGTGATTGGGACCATCACATAGTTAAAGGGTCAGGATAGTTTTCACACTGTACCTTGCAAATATACTATGGCATCAGCTGCACCCACAGACTGCTTCACCAGCTTAGTGTGACAAGCATGTATTATACAATTATATCAGTTATAATGACCCAGTATGTATCTCATTGATATACTTACAACACAGACACATACTAGTGACCACCATACAAAGATGCAATAGAAACAACATCTTAATTACTGCCACACATTACAGACTGCGTCTTAGCTACTGCCATATAATACATATTTTCTTGCCTCTGTGTGCCTCCAGCCATCCTGTGTGCCCCTTATATGTCTGCAATCCATTTCTGCCCCTTATTTGTACCCAGATATTCATTTGTGTCCCTTGTATGTGCGCAACCACACATTTTTGCACCATAAATATGCCCCAAGCCTCCCACTCCTGGTCTCTACTCTCCACTTCTGCACCCTGCTTATGTGTCAAGCTTCCATTTCTGTCCCTTCTATGTGCCCAGCCATCCATTTTATCCTCATGTATGTGCCCAGATACTTATTTTTGCCCCTTGCATATGTGCCCAGCCATCCATTTCTGCCCTTGAATATCCAGCCTTTATTACCACCCCTTGTATATGTGTCCAGCCTTTATTTCTGCCTCTTGGTTATGTGTCCAGCCTTTACTACTGCCATATATATATATATATGGGTATGGGATGGCGCAACCTAGGCAGAGCTGCCTATCACTCACACTGGGAAGTGTCACTAATAAAATAGGAGGTAAGTGAGGATGGGCGCAGCTACTACTAACAGATTATACAATACTCTAATATATTAAATTATAGTGTATAGTGTCTCCCTATTTTACCTATTAAATATTAACAGTAAATTAAGGTGGATGCTAAGTTCTGCTAAAAAATTATACAGTATTATGATATGTTAAAGTGCGTAGTGTGTACCAGTAATCATCTGTATATAATATTCTGAGTGAATCTCTTTAACCATACATAAAGTGCAACCTATTAATTTATCAATACTTCTTATACATTAATATAAAGTAAATATTGGAAATATTCCATTCCTTCCCAAAATAAAGTGCTTGATGCAAAAATATCTATATGTCCAGACTTTATTTTTGCCCCTTAAGTTTATGTTTCCAGCCTATTATACAGTCCTATATATATATACATA
>WWET01001031.1:240260-258070 GCA_011038615.1 Limnodynastes dumerilii
TTTACACATAAGTCCACAACAGTGGAAAGTCAGCACACAATATTGCACATTAATAAAAATCTGGGTAGGGTGCAAGGCCAGTGAGTCAAATGAATTGATCATTTGTATATAACCAAAGCCAGCACTCTAAATATAGTTTGATTGCAGAAGTGAAGAGATATTTATTAAGCACGCTCTATACTCAGGAGTATACATACAACTCTACATTTAGAAGAAATTTAAACATTTTCTTTGTAATGTTCACATTTCTTCTTCACTTACCTTTTGTATAGCTCAGCTGCCTTTGGCGATGGCACCTGGTCACTACTCTGTCCTCTATTCTCGCCTGCAAAGATGCTGATGTCATCACGTCAGCGTCATTGAGGAAAGGAATGAGAAATGCTACACGCACACACACAGTACTCATAAGACATACTACACACACAGTGCACCCATAAGACATACTACATACACACAGCACTCATAAGACATGCTACACACACAGTGCATCCATAAGACATACAACATATGTCTGTGATCCCACAGGATCAGCCTTACACATGCTGCAGCAGACAGGAAATGGTGGAAACATTGACTCCTCCCCCTGATCAGGTGACTGGTCACATGTAAGTGACATCAGCAGAGGTCCTTTTTCCCACTTGAAGCTAGCATCTACCTAGGAGCTGGAGGAGTGATCAGACTGGAGTCTGAAGGAGCTGTGGAATCTGTCTCTGCAGCGATTGTGACCCTCTATTGCAGCGCTAGGGAGACAGACTCCACAATACTGCTCAATCAGGCTGATGAGTAAAGTGGGAGTGCGATGGGTGATTGCTGGGCTGGTGGGCCCCCTAAGCAGCTATTCCGCATACCAACTGAACCCATTGTACCCCCTTTAGTTACGCCCTTGCTAGCAGACATTTGACAAGTGCCAAATTCATTTTAATTGAGTCAACAAACACATACAATCCAGCAGAATTTATTTGTATGTTTCTTTAGTATCATTGGACTGGATCCAGAGATTGAAAATAAGAGAGAATCAGGAAGACAGTTACACCTGAGAAAAAACTGGGTGGAAAGTTTAATCAGACGTAATCTCTGGATCCAGTCCATTATTATCATATGTGATGTGTGGGTAACCTAAGGTCTCTACAATTATAGCTTTTTATTTAACACACACAAAGTAAAATATCAAAATAGTAAATTAGTTTTTCTGAACAAAGGAGGATTAAAGTATCTGAAAATCAATTCAACAAAAATACAAAATATTGACCCATTGTTGCAAATTGGTTTGGTGAACTGAACTGTGGAAGACTTTTGATTTCTAATCTAGAGAAACAATTGAATGATCCATGTTTGGGAATTATTTTCTAGTAGAGAAGTAGCAACAAACTGTGTGTAAATGTTTTGGGTTTTTTTTAAATTATATTTTAGAGGTCCCATGGGCCAGATTATAAATCGCTGCACACCGCCATGATTTTCCCACACTTTGGATTCCCAAATCGCCAAATTTGCTAAACTCACCATTCCCTCTTTATCTTAATCCCTGTGTCTTCTGTTTGATTATGCTATCCCACTTAGCATGTTAGCTCTTATGTGCAGGGTTCTCCTCCCTATTGTCATTATACCTCTACCTTGTCCTCATTAATTCACACTTTTTCTGTCTACTGTTTAGCTCTCTCCTTATTTATCTGCTCCTACACACATATCCTTCATCTTTATTTTCCTTACATATTGTTCTGCTATTTTTGTACTTTGTATATTATTTCTGTATTGTACATGTATTGTACTCCTTATTCTGTGATTTTATACCCTCTGTTAATTATTGTATTGTATATGTAACTATTGGCTTTCCTATTGCCTCTGTACGGTGCTGCGGATACCGTGTAGCGCATTATAAATAAATGTTAATAATAATAATAATATGCAATAATATAGGTAGCGCTTATAACCATTCAACAGATTTAAAAAAAGTCACTTCACATAACTCCAAAGTCTCTTTAGTATTCCTTTGAAATATTAGTCAAAATGGCTTGAATGGGTAGAGATATGAGCAGTTCCAAATAAGCACTAGGTCCAAAGATACTGTATATGGCCACTGCTTCCCCTTAAAGAATGGCTTTTAGGACCATCCATAATACTGCAAACATTAACAGTTAAAAACAATTGGAACTCATACCAGAAGTACGTATGAAGCAGGCATGTATAAATACACAGCCTAGCTAGGTGTCACCATTCTTTAAGAGCAGACCAGCATCCTGGTCAATCATGATAGAGTTTAGAAGAGGCGCAGGCAGGGAACACACACATCTAGTACATAGACCCATGGACCTACGTATTTTGTCCGAAGACTTGTCAGGCAGGTAAAACTAAGGGGGGTCAGTGCACAATTATTTAAGACAATGGAAATTAGAAACAGACTTATCAAAGGACGGAAAGAGCACCCACGTGGGTAAATGGAGTGGAAAATACAGACACCATCAGAGAGGCTACCCGGCAGCAAGACCATCCAGTAGCTGCTGATTGGACACAGAAAACATGTGACCTGGAGGCAAAGATGGCTCTCCTTGTTCTAATAGGACATGAAGCGCATGCCTCAATGTTTACTACCAGGAGTGACATGACTCACAGTTGCTTATCAAAAATGGCCGGCTGGAAATTGCAGTGTGATTAAAACTGGCATAGCTCAATACTGATTGATACTGAAATGAACTGCTAATAAACAGAAATCAATAAAAAGCAGCAATGTAGTTAAGAGTAAAAAAATTTTTTAGAGCCGTATAATACTGTAGGTATACAGAAAATATGCAGCTCTGGCACCAATAACCGCTAGAAGAGATATAAAATACGGCAGATAAAAATCGCTTGAAAACACATCATTTAAAAACTAATAACTCATACCAGAGAAGGATAACGGATTGAATACAAGGCAGAGGTAGATAAACACACATTAGAACATAAGCTCAATATATACCAAGCTTAAAGTTAAAAAAGCATTCTGACATAGCAGCTGATTCAAGATAAACAATGTTCCAAAAAGTTAGTAACAATGGGGTAGATCCAGAACTACGTGTGCCGTACGTTTATTCGCGGAGCGTATTTTCGTGCGCGTAAATTCGCTACACTCCCCTTGGCACACCCCTTGCACGGACGTATTTTGTCAAGATATGCTTTCCAAACCCTACCTTAACTTTTTCCAACGTAACTACAGTCATACGCACACGTACGTATGGGCTGAACGAATTTACGCAGCTAAGCACGCCAATACTGTACACTTTAAATACCACCCCCTGCCTACTTTGCGTATTTCAGACATATTTTGGAGTAATGTAAAATCGGCACGCCCACATGTAAGTATTTACGTGACACATACGTGAATGGCCCATACGTTCACAATTACGCCAAGTTAATGTGCATATTTTCTATGGTGCGCATGCGCAGTGCGTTCAAAACAACAATTTTACGTCTCCGCCACACGTAAATTCGCTTCGAGGCGTTGTTCTGGATCAGGCCCAATGTAATAAACATATAAGCTAAAAGGAAAACACAGAATCAAAAATAAAAGAATTCATCAATTAATTAAATAATATTTCACAATTCACCATATACAAGGTAAAAATATATAATTAAATATACAAGAGGAGAGACCAGAAATACAAAAACTCATAAAAATGGGAGAATGTCATAACCCTCATTTACACCACTTGGGCTCAGGTTCGAAGGTTCTAAGGATCCAAAAAGATTCCCTCTGGGCCAATTTAGTCATTTGGATTTTAGTATCATATATATGCAGATGATCAATTGTGTTGGCCTGCATAACTTTGGCGTAATGGCCTCTCTGCCATTTCTTTTTGGATGTCCTCCCACCATCTCAAACTTAATCTTTCAAGAACTTGATGCTTAGGTATTATCCTTGGCTTTTAACTATCCTTTCTTCCCCACTTACAATCTGTTTCTAAATCATGTTACATACATCTATAAAACATTTTCAGAATACTCAAATATTTCATAAAAGACACAGAAAAACACTAAGTAATGCATTAATTATCTCCTGTATTGTTCATTGCAGTACTCTCCTTAGTGCACTCCTCCATTATAAAAGTACCCCCCAACAGTCTATATTGCATGCTGCAATTGGACTGATTTTCCTTGCAAATTGCTCTTGAGCTATTCATCTTTGTCAGTCTTTATGTTGGTTGCCTGTATTTTATAGAAACAAATGCAAAATCCTTTGCTAACCTACAAAGCCATCAACAAGACTGCACCTGCATACATATCCTCACTCAGCTAAAGATGTATCCCAGCTCACTCTCTCAGATATTCACAGTACATACAGCTATCCTGTACACAAAAAAATGCTCTGATTCCCAGTCAGAGGCGTAACTAGGGTAAATGGCACCTGGAGCAAATACCAAAAATGCCCCCACACCATCAATTTTTATTGATTCTATTGATTCAAGGTGAGTCATATCTCACCTTGGTGCGTCCTTCCCATCTTGGTATGTAATAGGTATTATTGTGCCCGCGCAAAAGGGGGCATGGTCAACCCACTGGGGCCGTGATCAAACCACTGGGGGCACAGCTGTGCATCCAAGTTTAAACCATTTTATATGTGTTTAAACCAATACACACACACATATATACAAATACATTAGATGTATGTAGATCTCTCTCCTTCACCCCCCCCCCCCCCTTCCCTCCAGACATTACATCTTTTGGGGTGCGAGTAAGAAAGTCTATGTTACATTTACCTCTTTCATCTCCACAACATTGCTCGCATCAGACCCTTCTTGACAACTGACGCCACTAAAACGCTCATTCACTCTCTTGTTATCTCCCGTCTGGACTACTGCAACATTCTCCTCTCTGGCCTCCCTCTGGTCCGTCTCACTCCACTACAATTCATACTAAATGCTGCAGCCAGACTCATCTTCCTCTCCCAATGCTCTGCCTCCACCTCCCCTCTCTGTTAATCTCTACACTGGCTTCCTCTCCCTTTCAGAATTCTCTTTACGCTCCTCACTACAACTTACAAGTCTCTCTCCTCCTCCACCGCTCCCTACCTCTCCTCCCTTAACTCCATCCACACTCCCTCCCGTCCACTCCGCTCCGCTGGGGACCGCCGCTTCAACTCCAAACTCATAACTACTTCTCACTCCCGCATCCAAGACTTCTCCCGGGCCGCCCCTCTCCATTGGAACAACCTACCACATGCTATCAGGCAATCCAGCACACTCCAATCCTTCAAACACTCCCTTAAAATCCACTTCTTCAGGCTAGCCTACCCTTCCTCCACCTAAGCTTACTTGTCCTCCCCTTCTTCACCACTGTGTCTCCTGTTTGTTCACCCTCTCTCACTTCCGTGTCAGAATTCTCGTTCCTCGATAATTCTGGCAGTGCCCATAGGGTATAAATATACCCCAATGACAGTAGACCTGTCATTAGCGTCTGGATGTTCTGCGTTGCAGGACATGACCATTTTATGAGAATTTTTTTTTTATACTTTTATTTAAGAGGCACATGTAGCAGTTTTTATTATTTAAAGTATGTGGGCACTGTATGGGTTTTTTTTCACGAAAGGGACAGGGACCTGGCATTTTTTTTATTTATTTGGATTTTGAAGGGGCACATGTCGCAATTTTTTTTCTGTGGGCACTGTACTTTTTTTTATGAAAGGGATGGGGTATTTGCAATATGTTATTTGTGAACATTATAGGGGGGCACTTGGACGTTAAAATTTTTTTTGGGGGGAGGGCACAGTATATTTTTAGTTTTTTTTTTTAATGGCATGGGCATGTAAGGCTTTTTGGGACAGGGCATGCTGCCGATAGTAGTACTACTAGCGCAAGCATGCCTTGTCATTCATGGGCATGCTTGCACTTGTAGTACTAGCGGCAGCATACCCTGGCGGGCCGTTCTTTATTTATTTATTTTCAGCGCTTGCGGATTGCGGCGTAGGGGGTAGCGGGGGAAGGAGTAATTTTTTTTATTAAAAACAAAACAAAAACAAAAAGCCGTGCGGTCGGAGCAATTAAGGCTCCAACTGCTTTTTTTTTTGTTTTTGTTTTTTAAATACTGCCAATTCAGAGGTGCGTGTTTCTACTGAAAAACGCACCTCTGAATAGCACCTTTTAGCGGATGCGACTTCCGCATCCGCTAAAACTCTGAATCAGGTCCTCACCTGATTTCACTTTTGGGTGAATGAATTCACTATTTGCATTTTTGTTTCTCAGTGCACCTTAATTATTTTTAAGTTAAGAAGTACTCTTATTCTGGGTTCATTTCTTTAAAAAGTTACAGATACACTATACGTCTGACCATTACACCAACAGGGACTGTGATGACATTGTATTCATATACATATACTTTAATATGGAGTTGGTCCTGCTTTTGCAGGTATAACAGCTTCCCCTATTCTTGGAAGGCTTTCCATATGATTATGGAGTGTTTCTGTGGGAATTTGTGCCCATTCATTCTATAGAGCATTTATGAGGTCAACTACTGATGTTAGATGACAATCTCTGCTCCAGTTCTTCCCAAAGATGCTCAGTGGGGTTGAGGTCAGGGCTCTGTGCAGCAGTCAAGTTCTTCTATAAGAAAATCATCAATTCATGTCTCTATAGTCATTGCTTTGTGCAACGGGGCACAGTCATGTTGGAATAGCATATCATGGTGCAAAATGACTTGGTATGCTGAAGCATTAATGTTGCCCTTCAGTGGATATGAGGGGCTTAGCCCAAACCTTGAAAAACAGTCCCACACCATTATGCCTCGTCCACCAAACTTCAGTTGGCATAATGCAGTCTGGCAGGTAATGTTCTCCCGTCAAAACCCTGACTCACCCATCTGACTCAAATAGAGAAGCGTGATTCATCACTCCACAGAACACATTTCTACTGCTCCACAGTCCAGTGCCAGTGTGCTTAACTCCATCTGACACTTGGCATTGGACTTTGTGATGTCAGGCTTGCATGCAGCTGCTCGGCCATGGAAACCCATTCCATTAAGCTCCTGTCATACAGTTTTTGTGCTTATATTAATGCCAGTGAAAGTTCGGAACTCCTTAGCTATGCAATCAGCACTGGTGACTTTTACGCACCATGCACCTTAGCAGCTGACCCCGCTCTGTGTTTTTTTATGGTCCTCCACTTTGTGGCTGAGTTGCTGTTGTCCCTAAATGCTTTCACTTTAAAATGTCACTTACAGTTGACCGTGGAATATCCAGCAGGGATGAAATTTCACTTACCGGACCGGATCCAGACCCCCGCGTGCTTTGCGTGCGCGCGGGGGTCTGAAATTACGCGAGACAGAGGGGAGTGCTTTCTACAAAATTCTGATATTACTTTGCCTCAGCAGCAAAGAACTGGATTCTAGCTTACGGTTTTTTCCTCCTGTCTTTTCGATAAGTCAGTGCATCAGCATGCATGCCTCTCTTCTGACCAATCATTACATAGATTGCGTACATGTGGTCTTTAAAGACCGCGGACCGGATCCAGAATTAATAGCGTCAGGTGATTTACGCACGCAAGGTGCGTAAATCACCTGACTGAACGGAGGGCGCATGCGCCCTCCAGCTTAAACGCTAGGATTACTATAGTAATCCTAGCGTAACATCTGGAGGGCGCATGCGCCCTCCGTTCAGTCAGGTGATTTACGCACCTTGCGTGCGTAAATCACCTGACGCTATTAATTCTGGATCCGGTCCACCGTCTTTTGGAAAGGTGGCATCCAATCACAGTACTACGTTTGAAGTCATGCAGCTCATTAGAATTTACCATTTTGTATCACATATCTTGATTTACCAAATAAATGAACACATTATATCTATTTTTCACAACACTGCATACAAATTTTGGTCTATTAAGGTACAATATAACTTAGAGGTGTTGCCCAATTTTTTAAATTTGACACTGATTGTCTGTCTGTCTGTCTGTCTGTCTGCCTGCCTGCTTTTTTTTGTGATCTTTTTGTGAGTGAAATAATATGTTTGTAAATTGTTACACTAGCCTTTTGAAGTATGTTATTTAAGACATATATAAAACTGTAGTTTCATTGTGTACAGGGTGGGGTCTAAAAAACAGGACTGAAGTTGGAACTGATTGGAGATTAAACATGACAATGGCTCTGACAGACTACTTGTTTTACATGTGTGGGTGTGGTTTGACTTTGCATGCTAACTGTTGAACCAATTTGAAAAAGTTGAGGGTAGAGGGTTTGTTTATAAAACAGACTTCAAGACAGTTGTGAGCTTTTTTTTTTTTTTTTTTAAAGTGTATAAGCAGATTTTGGGATAGAAAGACTGCTCAGGTATGCAATATATAAGGTAAGTTTTCTTTAAAAAAAATCTAAATCTAAAAAATTAAAACAAAAAACAAAACCTATAAATACATTGATTGAAAAATAAATGTCAGAGTGTTTTTCTCTTACTAAAATGAGCTAATGTAATCATTGTTTTGTAGTTTGAAATCTGTAAGTCTAGCAGATATTGTTGTATCAAAGACCAATTACTGAAGTTTGCAAGTCTGCATAGTGCAGGAGAAACTTTTTTTTGCCTGCAGGTGGTTTAATGAGCTCCCCTGTGCAAATCAGAAGTATTATGGGTTGATCTAGACCAAGGAGTAGGTAACTTGACCACATTAGAAATTCATGTTTTCAAAACTTAAAAAAAGGTTTTTTTATTATTATTTCAATATTGAAATTGGGCACTCTGTTTGTTTCACAGATTTCTGATCTTTTTCGTGTCTATAAAATATTTTATCAGGCTAAGCAATGGTAAGTAAACAAAATGTCTGCTTTTAATGTTGTATGTTCAATTAAAATAGTTTTAATTAATCTGATCTCAACAACAAGAGTCTCTGAATCCATAAGAAAGCTGGGGATTACATTTATTTAACACTTAGCCTATTCTCCAATATGTAAAGGCTTCCCCAGTGTCTAGCAATGCTAGATTAACCCTGTAAATACAGACACAGGCTACAAAATGTTCATATGAATCCTACAAGCAATTACTCCATCTGTAATTTTGCATATTTTAGGAACTGTAAGCCAAATAACGACAATGTGATCAAGTTGCATAAATATTTATCATGAATTAGGATTTTTATAAAACCCTATGTAATGTGAAATTACTATTATTCTAAAGATTAAATAGACCTCTCTCGCTGAGTAAGAGAAAAAGTTTTAGGACCTGGGTCTTTTATAACTATTCTACTAGAGTTTCACTATTTTTTTTTTACAGGAGAGCTTTGTGAAGGTCCATCTTGTCATCTAAAGGACACCCCAGAATCTGACCTTAGCTCTTTTATCACCCGACTTGTAAATAATGCAACTGTTAAGAGTCCGGATAAAATTGCAAATAAAATACCATTTCAAGGTATCACTGAGAGTAAGTGTAACAGTTCATTTTCACAGAACTTGTAGTCAGGGGAGAGGGATTTTTATTGTACCAAACAACTCTCATTTGACAACTGAGCAGAAACCAGTGGTTTTAGCATTTGTTGGGCATTATCTAGACCTCCGCGTGTATTCAGTATCCAGGAAGGTCTGAAAGTCCATACATGAGAGGGTATTGCACACCTCTCTCACGTATGGAGTTCTGGACGCTTGTGTCCAGTGCCCTGCTTTATCTAGTCATAATAATCTTACACAGGGGTTAAACCCAGTCCTTGCTGTACAATTTAAATGTGAAGGCCAGCCCACTGTACGTGTAAAGAACGCACAGATGTCTAGCCCGCTCCATGTCCGGAACTGCAGGACATACAAAATCAACTTCTGTACATCCAGGACCGTATGCACATCTAAGAAGCTCTGGCTTCCTAGGTGCATAGATTAACATTTGCTCATGTGTAGTGGGTTAATTACTCAATCTATGTATCACTTAGGTACGTAGATTGACTATGTGTGGTCTTTAAAGACCGCACGTAGCTAGTTAAGTCAAAAGAAGCATGCCAGGGCAGCCTTGGGTGTTTTTAAGGAAGAGTAGGTGGGGGGGGGGATTTAAATGAGGGAAAATACGCACGGTTACTTAAGGAAGCCCTATAGCACACTTAAGTGCCATTAGTGTCCTAAGAATGGGGGCTGGTTGCGGGGCTGGATGAGTTAGTCACGTTTATCTGTGAGCAGGGGCATATCTAAAGGGGGTGCAATTGGTTCAATTGCTATGGGACCCAACGGCTTAAGGGGCCTGGCAAGCACCCTACCACACCTGTACGGGATGTACTTACCATTTGTCCAGGAGATGGCGCCGGCTGCTTCTTAAGCAGTGTTGTGGAGTCTGCCTTTGCAGCACTACAATAGAGGGTCATGGTGGATGGGCACACCATTCACTGTGCCTCTCTATAGCATCACTGCTGAGAAGGATTCCACAAAACTGTTTAAGAAACAGCCGGCACCGGTTCCTCTTATCATTCAATGAACTGACGCTGGTGGCAGCTGAGATAGGGGGCCCCTTCAAAATTCTGATATGGGGCCCACCAGGTTATAATTACACCACTGTCTGTGAGTACGGTCCCCAGCTTTCCATATGTATTTCAGTGTTCTAGGCATGTGCTGTGACTTTAAAACAGCTACATAAATGAGGTGTTGTACGGGAGTCTGGATCCGGTCCTTTGTGTGGAGCACTAATATTTGCAGTACACAATATACTCTATATTACATCTTTAATAATCTTCCAAGATCCTATTATGTACTTGGCAAGAAATCCTGGGAACCTGCGAAATATCTGATTACTTTAATTTCTATGATTAATGTACCAAATATTTGATTTAGGTTTTCTCCGCATTTACAATGTTTACAGAAAAAGTAAATCTAACGTGATTAGTAGTAGTTCAGACTGAAGAATAGGATTTTAATGTGCAATAAACCAGGTCTGTAGGACTGTCCGATGTTGAAGAAATATAATTCATTTTGTGAAATAATAATGAATCACAACTGTAAACTGTTCTCAGAGCAGCTTTCAGAGCCCTGCATTTATTATCTATTTTCCCATTTTTATTGAAGCACATGTTTATTGTGAACTTTGCTTTGAAACTTTTATCACTTTACTATTTCAATAGGTCACACACTAAACAAGAAATGTTGTTATAATGGGGGCACCTGCTTTTTGGGATCATTTTGTATCTGTCCTAAGCAGTACATTGGACGTCAGTGTGAATATGAAAAGTGGCCTCTGTAAGTATGTGAACTTCATTCTTGATGCAATATTACTGCACTGGGTGTACATTATGCTAAGTTGAGGAACTATGCAACACAGGCATCAATGTAAGTACATTTGTTAGTCTATAATAGTAATCCAACGATGCAGACACCAAGGGCCAGATTAACTTAGCTGTGGGTTTGGAAAAGTGGAAATGTTGCACATAGCAACCAATCAGATTCTAGCTGACATTCTCTAGTATGTAATAGGAAAGTGAGAGCTAGAATCTGGTTGCTATGGGCAACATCTCCCCTTTTCCAAACCCGCAGCTTAGTAAATCAGGTTTTAAAAGTTCTATGTGCTTTGCAGGGTCTTAAAATGGATACTGTTCTTTCCAATAAATCCATACCCTGATACTACTGATTATGGGATTTTCTTTCTGAGGTTTGCACTTGTCCATATGAGTGTAGAGTAAATGAGGTAGCAATTATAACCTAGTCAAAATGAATAATAAAAATGTTACTTACAGCCACATGCCAGACTTACTTCCGTGTCACTGGTAACAGCTGCCGGACTCCTGCGGCACCACTTGGTCAGTGTGGCGCCTGGAGCTCACGCTCCAGCTGCTCCGCCCTCCCTACGCCCCTGGTGGTACAGTCATTTAGTAAAACTGATCTGCTAAATCACTTTTTCCTCAATAGGCTATTTATGTTGGGATTAAGGGACCGTGTTCCGAATGAAAAACATTATCCAACTTCCGCATCGGGTCTCATAATGAACGGAGTTAATTTCACACATGCACAACTCTGTAGGACAGGGCGTGACAAAACTACATATGTGCGGAAATATGCAATGTGGGTGGAGGCACTTAAATTGTACAGTATGGGCTGGGTTAGGCACTTCTGAAAGTCCACACGGAGAAGTTAAGCTTGAATTATGGCCGTGGAAGTCATCTAATTCTGTAAGAGAGCACACCTAAGTCTGAATATGGTCCAAGATATCTCATTTAATTTACTGGAATTTGTCACTCACATCTATATCTATATTACCAGTATATTACGATATTAACTGTATTTAGTTTTAGGATCGGATCCAGACCTTAATGCATTTGCCGCACGCAGTGGTCCATACGACCGTTGATCCACGCCTATATCTTAAAACCTACCTCTACTGTCAATTTTCAATGCCTCACTCCCTTACAGAGTTTAGGTGAACAGAGGGAATGCACGGTCCTGATGGACAGATCTCTTTGTATTGCCGTAACATAACATCTGGCGCGTGCATGAATGCTGTCAGAAAAACATGCAGATTACCGGCTGTCGTACGGAGGTTAGAATCCAACCCCTATTAAATCTGCAGGTGAGAGGGGAGTGAACTCCCTCTGTCACCCCCCTCCCTCGAAGGTTAACAGTGTGACCAATTCCACACTGTAAAAATTAAATGCTCCCCCCGACCAACTTTGCAGGTAGAGGGGAAGCACAGCCACTTTTTACTGAAGAGCCATTATTAAAAGTGACGTAACATCTGGAAGGCATGCGCCAACCAGTCCTTAGAGCCCACTTACGCTCTTTACCTGCTTAAGTAAGGATTTGGTCCCCAGTCCTTAGTTCTTATTAAAGTAAAAATATATAATGCACCATACTGTTTAATTCACTTTTTTTTATCACTACTTTTTATATTTTTATCTGTAAGTCATGCATATCAGGGGTTTGGGAGGCACCTGAATCCCATGTAATACATTATATGTGTGTGTGTTATAGGGAATCTGCTTCATAAAATAACCAAAAATATAAGCCTCCTTCATACAATTTATTTCAGAATCTTCTGTGTTCGTCCTTTAGGGATTGTGCTGGTGGCATCCTGAATGGGGAATGGGTAGTCAGAGGCTGCTCGTCTTGTAGATGTTTCTCGGGAGAGATTCACTGCTTGGCTCCTGTACCTGAATGTGGTAAGTAAACATGCAACAAATATTTATATGAATGAGTTGTATTCTCACCATTTATCATGAATATGCGAAAATGTCTTTATTTGGCCGTGATATGATGTATTTATTCAGATATTTCCAATTATGTACAAATGATTAAGGGCTCTATTTACTAAAACTAAATATGTGAACGTTACTTAGCTTAGCCAGACTTTACCTAATTTATTAATACTCACCCCTCTAACGAGGTCCTGCGAGATCATCATTGACATCTTTGGATTTCTCATTCAATTGAAGTCCCAGCGCATGCACAGTGCATTCATGTCGGGACTTTAAAATCTTCAGGGTCAGATGTGTCACCCAGTTGGGTAAGTTTAACTCTTTCCTTCATTTTTTTTTTTTTCTTTTGCCCACTTGAATATAATGGCGTTCCTTGTTCAGATGAGCAAGGAACACCATTGAGAATTCCAATGGGCAAAATATAAATTATATTTGAGTGTGTTTATTTAAAATGTAAATTTTTTTTTAAGTATGAAAAAAAATTGTAGTAAAATTGTTTTATTTTTTTATTTAACAGACATGCTTATTCTAGTGGTCACCTCACAATTACCCCCTTTTACTCCCCATAATAACAGCTATTGGGAGGAGAAAAGGGGTGTATATTGGGGACTGCTGGAATACTTACAATAACACCATCTTCATCGGTTGCATTCTCCGCCTAGAAAATCTGATTTCCGTAAAAGGGACATCCGAAAGTTCCTTTTCGGATGTCCCTTTATCGAATACTTACTATTTTTTTACATTTTTTTGCAGAATGGGTGAGTATGCCATTCGGCATACTTCACCAATTCAACTTCGAAAAGGACGATATTCCTCCGCTGCACCTCCGCTGCTGTTATCGCCGGACCAAGGGACAGGTGAGTAAACTCTCTGTGCGAGGTAGGGAGGGTTAGGGTTAGGCTGCAGGGGAAAGAGGGTTAGGGTCAGACTGCAGGAGATGGTGGGTTAAGGTCAGGCTGCAAGTAAGGGAGGGTTAGGGTTAAGCTGGCAGGAAAGGAGGGTTAGGGTAGTGAGAGGGGAGGGTTAGGGTTAGAAAGGGAAAGGAATGGAATGGGGGACTATTTTTTTCTTACCATTTCGGAGCACGGAGCTTTCGGCGCTCCGTGGATCGATTGCTATGCCTAGTCGAGGCATATGCAATCAAAATCCCAGCCAGTTCGCAACTGGCTAGGAGGAAACGGCCCTTTCGAAATTGGGCTGTTCTGACCGGAGCCCCACATCCCATCTTCATATGCCATTATTTTAACTCTTGGAGCAGATTGAGAAACTCTGCTCCAACACTAGGTAAATATCGTGAATCACCAGCCCCCATTAAGAAGAACGGGCCAGCAGGGAGATGTGATATTTATATGGAGAGCCATGGAAACTGCAGTTTTTCCATGGCGATCCATGCTTTGTAAATACTTAATTATTATATGATAATGCCCGTTTTCACACAAAAATGGATATGATCACACAAAAATGGGTATAATCACGCTAAAATGGGTATGATCACGTTAAAATGGGTATGATCACACGAAAACGAAGGTACGTGCTTAGTAAATAGAGCCCTAGATGTGCTAAACAAAAGTAATAGAAACCGCACAGCTATTCGTTATGGAATATAAATAGTTCTATGTTCCTGTTTTAGGCAATGACTCTTTCATTTCACCTACCAGCTCGCAAATATACAACATCTTCAAGTATTATGTATGAATAAATATAGATGTCAGTTATTTGTGCTTTTATTTTCTCTTAGAAGAAAGTCTTATTGAAGAAAATCTTGGAATATCTACTGGCTCAAAGCTCCGACCCACCAATGTGTTCTTATTTTCATGGATTGTAACAATGTTTCTTATATGTCGTTGAATGTTTTACAGGCAGCCATGCAGTCCTCATAGCCTGACTGCTTGTACCCAGCAGAGCACTTAGACCTTGTTTCACATGCAAGTGACTTTTGACTTTATTGTCTTTATGTATTTTCTTGAAGACCCCAAAATAAGCACATCTTGTACCGTTAAACACTATAAAATCAAGGAATATATTATGTGTTTAAAAGGTGCATCACAGATTACCAAGTATTTTTGTGTATTTTCTCATAGGAGTCCAAAAAAGGTCCATGTGGACTAATCTGTTTATCAAAACATTTTCATTTAAAATGTACACATCATTGTACCCCTGTATACATCATGCAGCCAATTTACATATGTTCTGTCAGCAGAAAACAAAATGAACGCTATAGTTTAGAGCTTATTGACGGTCATTTAGAAATAGGAATGTTTTTGATTCTATTTATGTGCAATTATTAGTATAACTACATGTGCCCTAATTCTGTTATTTTCAGAGATGGACATATTCGTTTTATGCCACATTATTTAGAAGATCAATTGTGGATGTACCCTAACGCATCTTCTGTATGCAGTCCTGTTACTTCTGTCTAACTATACTGCATATATGTCAGGTTGTATAGGGTATGCTAACTGTTAGATCTCATTGCATGGCAAATCAATGGTCTAGCTCCTTATATATATTTAACATAATGTTCTAAACTATACTTGGTGGTTATTTCACAGATGTGCATAGATTTATTTATTTTGTATTCTTATCTCACAATGTTTTAGATTTTTGTTATCTGAAAATTGACTGGGGTGATTGGGATAGTATGTTTCTTTTGCTGACAACGTTTGTAAGTTTTCATATAACATTAGTGGGTAGGGTTTTTTCTTGTCATGCAATACACACATACTAAAAAATATATATATATTTACAAAGTGCTCCTGTTGGGAGAGCATGGATTATGTTTAAGGATCACCAGTAGCACTATTAATTAACATAAATGTTTGTTTACCACTTGTCTTTTTATTTTACAATCACTTTTTGCGGAGAGAGTTTGGGTCACACAAATAGATCATACAAGAGTTTACAGTTCTTTACTTTACTGGTATGAAATCTAATAAGACATTTCTGATACTATTTATGATGTATTAGTTTGAGATTGCACTATATGGTCTGAAAATAAGCTGGATACTGTAATATTTTATATGTGCTGTCCTGTAACTTTCTATGCCCCAGCACTGTATCATCTGTTGCTATGGATTACTGTACACTTTCCCTGTGCGTGCATTTTAATAGAAGTATTCTGATACAGATATAAAACTGTTCCAGCATATGTTAATATTTTTTCTCCTTTATAACAGCTCTAAGCATTGTTAGCTGTTATGGAAACTATACAAAAGTATGTGTATGTTGGAATTATGGCGTTTTTTCTGAAAACGAATAAGCTGTGTAAGGGTTTTTTTTGCATTTGTGGGTTTCTGCTCTCATACCAAAACAATAAATCAATATGCTGTCTGTCTTTAAAATTGGGTACCTACTGTGCATGTGTAATGGACTGTAAATCCCAACAGGGCAGGACTTTTAAATATATGGTGGACCGCACTGTGCCCAAATAAACTGATTCTATGTAAAATACAACATATGGGGAAAAAAAATCACTAGCTCCGTATTAAACTACAGAATAAGTCCATTTATAGGAGGAGTTTGAATGTCCTGACTGAGTAATTTTGTGTGTTTTAGGATAATGGTATGCATGGGTTGACATGTTTAATATAACAATCAGTGCGCTTGTGTTATTTCCTAGCATTCTGACCTAACCTTGCTTTTTAATTAACATGTAACAAAGAAAGTAGTATTGTCTGTTCCAAATTACTTGCTGTAAAACTTTATTCTTATTTCACAATAACTATGTTTTATTTATATATATGCAATTAAATGTAAATGAATGGGAAATAAAGTGTGGTACATCTAAAACTCATTGTGGATGAATCTTATATTGAATTAATTCAAAGTCTAGGTGCCCAAGTTGTTTTTGTTTTTTTTATTAGTATACATATACAATTAGCATTCCTGGACAAGTGAAAAATGTAGCCTCCCAAACTTGTCTTTATTCCAGTATCCACAGAATAGAGGGGTTATCAGATCTTGGACAAGAACAAATATATACTCTAGAAGTTGCCGCTCATGTGAGTCACTTTGCATCAATTCAGTGGGCCATAAAGTAACAAACTAAAAAAATATACTATTCAGTTATAACACCAGACACAGCAAAGACAAAAAATTTATATTAGAACGTTTTGGTTATATTTTTAATTATAATTTATTTTTTATTCTTCATAAAAATAAATTTATTTCACATTCTTTTTCTAAAATGTTTACGTTTCACACTTTTTGTGGCTGAACTATTTTCATTTCATTTAATATGAAAACATTTTTTTTTTTATATATACTTTTAAATTACATATGCCGCTTTCACGTTACCAACTCTGAAAAACACGGGTCTAAAAACCTGGGTTTTTCCGGGAAAGAAATGCCAGGTCAAAAAAAGACACCTTTTTTAAACACCAAAAACCCGGGAAATTCCCTAGTCAGACCCTTTCCCATCACCAATGAATTTCCTGGGTCTGCCTTGTCTAGCAACTGTCAATCATTGTAGTAATGAGCTCTTATTGGCTGCTTCACATATGCTTATACAGTGAATGTCATTGTTTTAATGGACTTGAAATTAATACAGAAATGGCAACATTGATTTTTGACATTTGAAGTATTGATTAAAAAAAAGGAAAAATCTTTTAAGATTGTATCTGCTTTATTAGTTTCAAAAAAAATATGAATTAAAAAATGTAAATTCATACCTCTGATCCAGAGTCTCCTTAAATGGACACTAATATTGATAGAAAG
>WWET01001031.1:259390-288734 GCA_011038615.1 Limnodynastes dumerilii
ATCCCTTTCACATCACCACCAAATACCCGGGATTTTGCAGAGACCCGGGTTTTTTGCGAAAATCCCAGGTATTTGGTGGTGACGTGAAAGGGAGTTGACAATTTACACTGACCTTATCTTCTCCTAGGTCTTGAAGTGTTTCCTACCCCCACTCTTTCATAACTCCCCTTAGTTCTCCCCCCCCCCTCCCTCATATTCTCTTCCCCTATGACCCTTTAACCCCCTCCATTTCACTCCAAACCCTACCTTTTTCTCTTTGACATATGTTTTTTAATATGGAGTATTGGAGAAAAAATTGAGTCACATGGGATAATGATAGAAATCCAGGGGGTTATTCTTCATACTAAAGTGTCATATAGGTCACCAGGACAAGATGAGAAAATGGACAATGTCCTATTGCAAGACATTGCTGAAATGGGAGATTTTAATCTACCTGATGTAAACTCTGGTGAGTCTTCAGTAAGCTCTACTTGAAGTGGAGACATTTTTAATTAATTACAGGGAGTGTCCCTCAAGCAACTAGTGAGAAAGTCCACTTGCAAAGAGGTCATCTTAGATTTGGTACTTACAAAGATGAAAGAATCTCAGAAGAAAGTGTGGGTGAGAACCTTGGATCCAGTGATCATCAAGCAGTATGGTTTAGTATAATGACTGAGAGAGACATGTACCACACAATGACAAGGGTACTAGACTTTAGGAAGGAAATTTGTAAGTGATTCTTTGGCAGAGTGGAGACACATGAAAGGAGTACAGAAGCAGTAGGCAAATAAAAAAAAAATTATTATTACCAGCAATAAACCTTTGTATAAGAAAGGTTAGGAAAAACCCAATACAAAGAAAGCAAATGTGTTTTACAAAAGATGTAGCAACTATAGTGAAAGTAAAAAGATAGTCTTTTGGAATTATAAGCAAACTTAAAATAATGATGACAGGAAGGATTAAGGTTATCAGAGCAGAAAAGGCACAAAATAAGGAAAAACTGGCCCACTTGGTACGAGAAGGGGACAAAAGCTTTTTTAGGTATATAAGTGAAGGGCGAAAAATTTAAGAGGGTAGGGTAAGGCGCAAAACATGGGAGTCTTGTTGAGGGTGAAAGGGCTGTGACAGATCATCTTAACAAGTATTTCTGTTTAAGATTCACAAAGGAAAGAGAGGAGACGGGACCACTTTTAAATGGGAAGGCTATTAATACAATGGAGGCAATTACTACAATACTACAGGTATTAAAAGAACTTTCAAAGCAGAATGTGGACAAATCAATGATAATAGACAGGATACATCCTAGGATACTAAGAGAGCTTAGAAGGGTGCTGGCCAAACCATTAACTGAATTATTCAGTCAGTCACTAATAATTGGACTGGAAAATAGCAAACGTCATCCCTCTGCATAAAAGTGGAAGTAGGGAATAAGCGGCAAACAACCGACCAGTAAGTCTAACATCTGTCACAACGCCGTTATATTGGGCTATTGATATTCTGTATGTTTTGGAACTGAACAAAGTGTTTCTCACAATACAATGTAAAACTTACTCTCAATAAACTCTGACAACTGTTTGGTTGGTTGAAATTAGTTTTACTTGTGATTTCTTTTCTTTTCCTTTCGATCAGTCAAGAATAATGTTTTACAATTCATGACAGTAATTCACTTTTACAATAACTATAGTAAACAGGTGTTTTACTTTAACAAAGTTATTTCCATTAATCAAATCAACCGTTTCAATAACTTAGCTTTGGTACAATTTCCTCCAATGAGGTACCTGACTAATGGCTATCGATAATAGCTATATAAACTTTTCTTAAGCAATAACAATCATGCAATACCTTTTAATTAATTATCTAGCAGGTTAAAGTATTAAAAATCAAGCAGTCACTTTCAACTAGTTAGATAACAGGTTTTAGACAATATTAATCACATGCAATTGCTTTCAATTAATTGGATAACAGGTTTAGGCAGTACTGATCATGCAGTTACCATCAAATAGGGGAACAACAGTTTCATATAATAACACTTATGCAACAATGTACACCTTTCCTAAGAATGAGTCAATAGTTGCATGAAAACTTGTAACAGTCTGGTGTGGAAGATATGTATATGTGGGTTCTTTTATATTCAACAGTCTGGTGTGGAAAAGATATATATGGGTTCTTTTATATTCATAACCCTGGGGGAAGAACTGACTATATAGACAGATTAGTTTACTTACTGTGACATCCTGAATTGTCCACACCACCCAGTTCAGTCTTTTGAGTTTCCACCTTACTCTTCTTTACTTCTAATTCTCTCCTCTCACTGCAAGTCTATAGATACTTTTGCCACTGTATAGCCGATCTCTGCTTCCCAGCTATTCCGCCATCGACCTCTCCTTTACTTCTATCGCCAGACCCCTGTTACCACTGCTTTCTCTATCTCCTCAGCGTCTCTTGATTTCTGCACTCTGCACCTCACTAACACTGCTCTCTCCCAATGCGCTTGTCTCTCTCACGGCTCTCTCCCAATGCGCTTGTCTCTCTCATGGCTCTCTCCCAATGCGCTTGTCTCTCTCACGGCTCTCTCCCAATGCGCTTGTCTCTCTCACGGCTCTCAACTCCTCACAAACTTGTCTCCTCGCCGCCTCGGCTCATTCTCCTCGCCCTCTGTCACTGCCGCTATGTATCCCTAGTCTCTCTACCCGGGTCGACGCGGGTGTGACCGTTCACACTGAGCCTAGACCCGGGATTTTCGGTCTTGCCCCGGCAAAGTCCCGGGTTTTTGGCTCAGTGTGAACGGGGTATAAGAGAGCTTAGAGGGGTTCTGGCCAAACCATTAACTGAACTATTCAGTCAGTCACTAATAATTGGACTGGAAAATAGTAAACGTCATCCCTCTGCATAAAAGTGGAAGTAGGGAAGAAGCGGCAAACAACCGACCAGTGAGTCTAACATCTGTCACAACGCCGTTCTATTGGGCTATTGATATTCTGTATGTTTTGGAACTGAACCAAGTGTTGCTCACAATACAATGTAAAACTTACTCTCAATAAACTCTGACAACTGTTTGGTTGCTTGAAATTAGTTTTACTTGTGATTTCTTTTCTTTTCCTTTTGATCAGTCAAGAATAATGTTTTACAATTCATGACAGTATTTCACTTTTACAATAACTATAGTAAACAGGTGTTTTACTTTAACAAAGTTATTTCCATTAATCAAATCAACCGTTTCAATAACTTAGCTTTGGTACAATTTCCTCCAATGAGGTACCTGACTAATGGCTATCGATAATAGCTATATAAACTTTTCTTAAGCAATAACAATCATGCAATACCTTTTAATTAATTATCTAGCAGGTTAAAGTAATAAAAATCAAGCAGTCACTTTCAACTAGTTAGATAACAGGTTTTAGACAATATTAATCATGCAGTTGCTTTCAATTAATTGGATAACAGGTTTAGGCAGTACTGATCATGCAGTTACCTGACAGTTTCATATAATAACACTTATGCAACAATGTACACCTTTCCTAAGAATGAGTCAATAGTTGCATGAAAACTTGTAACAGTTTGGTGTGGAAGATATGTATATATGGGTTCTTTTATATTCATAACCCTGGGGGAAGAACTAATTATATATACAGATTAGTTTACTTACTGTGACACCCTGAATTGTCCACACCACCCAGTTCAGTCTTTTGAGTTTCCACCTTACTCTTCTTTACTTCTAATTCTCTCCTCTCACTGCAAGTCTATAGATACTTTTGCCACTGTATAGCCAATCTCTGCTTCCCAGCTATTCCGCCATTGACCTCTCCTTTACTTCTATCGCCAGACCCCTGTTACCACTGCTTTCTCTATCTCCTCAGCGTCTCTTGATTTCAGCACTCGGCACCTCACTAACACTGCTCTCTCCCAATGCGCTTATCTCTCTCACGGTTCTCTTCCAATGCGCTTGTCTCTCTCACGGTTCTCTTCCAATGCACTTGTCTCTCTCACGGCTCTCTCACAATGCGCTTGTCTCTCTCATGGCTCTCAGCTCCTCACAAACTTGTCTCCTCACCGCCTCGGCTCCTTCTCATCGCCCTCTGTCACTGCCGATATGTATCCTTATCATCAAACTGCTTCTTTCCACATCGCAGGCTCTCCACTTTAGCTGTCCCTCTTTATTCTCAGATACTTCAACTCCCCGTTAAAACTCTCATTACTTCTTTCTGCAAAGTCTCAGCTCACCACTGCAGCTTTTCTCCTCCCGATACCTCAGCTATTTCCATCAGCTCACCCGATCACACACACTTCACCTCACAATTTCCTATACCTCACCAACTGCCACTTTTCCTCACAACCAAACTTTCTGGAGCTCCCTTGCGCTACCTAACACGTCCCTGTCAGTTTGTGGTTGCTAGATAACCACCCACGTGCTGTCCTCACATGTCTCCCTTGTACCTGCTGCACCAGCCTGAACAGCTCCCGTATTTGGGGTATTACACATCAGTGGTAGGGAAATTGATGGAAAGAGCGAAGTAGTGATTCCCCCTTATAGATTGTTGGTACAACCTCACCTAGAATACTGTGTTCAGTTCTGTAGGCCATATCTCCAGAAAGACATAAATACATTAGAGACTGTGCAAAGAAGAGCAACTAAAATGGTCCATGGTCTGTGTCACAAAACATTCCAGGAAAAGCTAGAGGAACTAAACATGTATAGCTTGGAGCAGAGAAGGGAGAGGGGGACATGATAGCAGCTTTCAAATGTATCAAGGTTTGTGACCGGCTAGAACAGGGTGGCATTTTTTAAAGGAAGAGGTGTAATAGAACACAAAGGCATGAATATATATATTGGAGGTCGGTAGATTCAGAGGAAATGTGCGGTAAAATTACTTCACTGAAAGGGTGATAGATAAGTGGAATAGTCTCTCTTCTGAGGTGGTTGAGGCTAAGCCAGTAGAACAGTTTAAACATGCTTGGGATAAATATAAGCATATCCTCAATCTCAAAATAAATTGAGGGTAAACAGGGTCAGTATAGTTTTAAAACTGGGGTTCACACTTCCTCTCTGTGAGGTGCTCAAACAATTTTCAGTACAGTACCTTGTTTGTATATATTTTTATTTGTACATTGTGTCTTCGTTTTGAATCTTCTAGTGATGGTGTACTGTATCTAAATTTCTGCCGACAAATCCCAACTAAATTTATTGATGGAATGCTCTATTTGTCATGGTTGTCACAAATCACATAACAAATAAATGATTAATAAAAAAAAGAATCAGATGATTCCAAATAGATTTATGAGAAGGTCAATAGGATATGTATGAAGTTAAAGAAATAGAAGAATGGCGTGCATTACAAAAAGGGTTAAAATAATTGTCCATAAAAATTAGTGAAGGAGAAGAACATACAATATATTGGTGTGAAGAAAAAAGCACTTTACATAAGGGAGTCCTGGATTTGAAAGAATAGCTTTTAGCAGGAACTGAAACAGTTTAGTGTAAAGTCTATTCAGAGCTTTCATGCTATGGCTGAATGGCAAATGGACCTGGAAGATATCGATTTTTTGAAGAAGAAATAAACATATTGGGGCTATATGCTTCTAAGATACATATTTTTCCCCAATTATTGAATCAGATCTACTTATTCCTATAGGTAATTGCCTATATTTTTTTTTATATAAGTAAAACTTCACAACTGTCTTATAAAGATTTGTGTGAAGTTTCTGTTTTGTCAAGAGAAACTTTTATTTTATCTTTTGTTGTGTCAAAAGGCATTGAAAATGTATCCCTTTATTTTATCACAAAGCTTTGTGATAATACAAAATGACTTTTTTGTGTAGGAGTAAAACTGAAAAATATATATATATTAGAGAGTGGAAAAGATTCTCCAGGAGAACATCTGATTGTTTCACTCATAGAATGTAATTATAAGAATAGGAATGAGACAGCAAAAAGCAATCAAAGCACTTTAGTAAATAGCGCAAATTAAAAGCTCTCTTTCATTAGCTCTTCAGCTGCAGATCTTTTCTTTTGCTTTTGTCTACCGAACTCATTAGCATGCACCCTTCTTACAACACAAGGCATATTTTCTTCATTTTAATGAGAACATTTTAGTCTAGCTTTATGCAAGCTGCTGTGCTTTGTGCTTGTGGGGATCACATTTTTTTTTAAGCTAGGGCCGTTGACAAAGATCCCGATTACAACAGAAAACAGAAATGTGTTTGTCCTCCGTTCTTCAGAGAGCTGTGCAGGTAGTTGGGGTATCTTGTATTGATGGCTTCCGTGACAGTGCGAAATAACTAAAACTTCTAATCTATTGTGTCTTTCATACTGAAAGCTCCAACAATGAAAACTATATAAGAACCATGGTGAGAAAGACTGTTTGAAAGTGCAGAAGACACAGGTACTGAAAAAGATAATATACCCCCTGCAGTAAACTTAAATCATAGCAATAGGCCAGAATCTGATATACACAAAGGGAATGTTTTCCAGTGACTATGATTGGATATATGCCATTGTACCAGGAAGGAATTCAGTTCGGCAGGGTGAGCTAGAGCTGGAAGCTGGTAGCCACTAAGAGCTGGCTTCAGTTCTTATGTACAATTTGTGCTTTTGTACTGTTCTTATTTTTCATAGACAGGTGCAGAAATATTAAGGTAGGGCTCTCAAAGCATATAAGTGAGGGGGAGTGGCCTTAAACATTTAGGATACAAAGGGGATCTGGCAGCGGATGTCTTGATCTGATCCAATGTCATTGGAAAGCTTTGAGTCATGGAATGGATCAGGGGTCTGAAAATATTATAACAGGTAGAAATTTACACCTGGCCTAAACCATGCTGAATTGCAGGGGAGGTAAATTTTATCTGCTGCAAACAGTATTAGAGTTGAGAGGTAATGTCTCCTAACTGAAGTTTAAATAACAGTTTAAAACTACCGACGGTAGTATCTGTATCCAATAACCAAAATCAAAGTATTCTCCCAGTATGCAAAGAATGCAATTTATTTGACGACTACCGATATACAACATGTTTTTGCCCAGGTGTAAATTTTCATCAGTTTTCTCCTTATTTTCAAACTCTTTATCCAGTCCAATAGGCCTGATCCAGACTCGATCATAAGCCCAATGATATAGCATATTTTTGTGTACCATGCCCAGAACAAACAGAGCTATATAAAAACCTGTTAATAAATAAATAAAATTGCACACACGTTATGTTCCGGAGTTGCACAAACTCACTGGAGCAACCCCTTCGGAGCAATTGATGAGAAAAGTGGTATTCACTACACCATGATTCCAAGCAGGTCATTTGGCACCAGGGCTGGTACCCCTTAGGGAGTTGGGCCTGCAAAATTTTCTGAAATTCAAGACCACTGCAAGGAATATAGGGCCAGATAAACTACGTATGCGAGCGATTTTACGCTAGCCGCTGACGTAAAATCGCCCATTAGTATTTACTGCTCATGCGCAAGACAGATGTTACGCTACGTAACTCTGAACGTACGTTCCAGCCACGTGTCAACAGCGTAACTATGAATAAAGGAGTGTGACAGCCATACGACACCCATAATTACGCTTCGGAGGTGGGGTGAGGCATTTACATCGTACAGTATGGCCGTACTTAGGTACTTGCATACGTGTAGCCTTTACGTACGTCAGTAATTGCACTTTAAAAAGTTAAGGTAGGGTTTGACAAGCGTAAAATGGCCAAAGTGCGCACAAGCGAGCGGACTGCCTTGGGGAGTGCATAGAAAATACACTAGCGTAATTACGCTACACAATGAAACGTAACAAGCACTTAAGTCTGGATCTACACCATAGTAAATAAAAAGATTCAATAGCCAATAGTCTTTGTGGAACAACTGGTGTTACATGGCCTTATACCATGGCTGCCAGGACATGTTAGTACTTGGAGATTCATAAGTCCCACCATGCCCTGACTCTGACTGTCACAAGTAATATGATAACTGCAGCTGACATTTTAATGAATTCACAAGAAAATTAGATATTGTTCATTTTAAACTAATATCTTTTTCAAACAACAGGGTTCAAAAACCAGAGGTGAAAATTATTGTGATATAATATATGACCCAATCCGGTTTAGTTATTCTGTTTAGAGATAGGACCACCAAGCCTTGAAAGTGACTGGTGGTTTATCATATATTTTCAAATGTGTTTAACCAATGTATCTGCATTTTATTTTGCAGAGAGGGTGGAATAGTTACTTACTGGTTAATGGCAGTTTTCTGGATCATTTTCTTCCTCTTTTCCTCTGTGCAGCTTACCCTGGCCTTTTTATGTACCTGTCTATATCAACCTATAAATTGATTTTATGATTGATGATGGAGGGTGCTGATCCACAGAAACTATTTTAGAGAATTAGGACCGTATTAACACTTAAGAAAGTTCTGCTTTTTCCGTGCGTATTTTTAGGATCGGTTAAACTGCGCATGCGTAGTTACTTTTTTTACGCAAGCTACGTAGAATTTCGGCACGGAAATCCATTAGGCATGAACTTCAAATCCATGCTTAGTGAGAAGATACATACGGAGGGGCGTGGCAGTCCTCCGTAAGTAGGAAGTTACGTGAAAGTGGGTGTGGGAGGCATTCAAATGACCAATTAAGGGTGAGGTTAAGAATGTATGCATGTACCTAAGCAACTTAAGCACAAATATAAGCACAGAGAGTTAAGGTTGCCCTATGGTGGCGGAAGTCTTCTAAAATCCGTAAGTACGAGAGAAGTGTCATGGGTGTTGCCTCACCACTTAGGCGCGTATATTTACTAATCCGTGCATACTTAGTTAACACTTAAGTGTGAATATGGTCCTTAAAGTGGGGCCTCAAGTGTGTTTATAATTGAGAGCGAACACATAATATATATAGTGTTATGAGGCTGCTCCCAGGTGAGGAGTCTAACTGGGGCCTGGTCTTCACTAGGGCCCCTGATGGTAGGGATAGACTTGTGCAGCAGCACACTCAGCAGGTCTCGGCCCCTGGAAGGCAGCCTCAGGTGTAGCTAAGCAGTAATAACCAGACAGGAGTGAAGCTATCAGCAGTGTTTATTAGTGCACACAAGGTAACACAGAAAACAGGTAAATAGTAAACTAGGAGCAACAATGTGAATAAAATATCGACACAGATAACAAGACTAGATAAACCACAGGCTATAAACAATATAGAGTACTTATATGAACAGGAATAAGAGGAAACACTAAACACAATGCAGGAGTAACTGAAAACACTAGATACTGGGGTACAAAGCAAAACAGATCAGATCAGGCAGATCAGAGAGCATACACACACCAGGAACTCAGAATAACAACTACTAATGTCTGATCCAGAGGGTAAATCCAAGCAATCCTCATCATCCTCATTTTCTGTGGAGGAAATGCTGAAATATTAAGGTATGGTCCAGGTATCTGGACCACATTGGAGGAGGAAAGTGAACTTCCATGTTACTCTCATGCCATAGCTGCCATAACCCTGCCTTAAGTCTGCCGTGTGGATCAGCATTATGTACGGAACTGGTAAACCCTGCTTACAATGTACAATTATCATGGTGTCCCCTCTTTCCTCTAATAGTGTGTGGAAGGGCTGAGTGGAGTGTTGGATGCATCTCAAGGCTGGAGATCCATTGTGGAACATCTGACATGCTCATGCAAATTGCCAAATATTCATATATACAGAGGTCAGAATCCGGACTATTATGTACAGTGTACTGGAGGGTGCAGGCTGGGGGAAATTGCAAATCAAATGTTATTATACCCAACTATTTCCACCTGCTTGCCACACTTTCTGCTACATCTTTGTTTTCTTATTACATTTCTCCCCTGTATCACATATCAGACCCCTCCTCTATAATACATCCATATCCATTCCCACCACCATATCAATGTGTTTTAATGTGTTCATATATGTATTGGGGTAATTAAAATAATGCTGAGCTCTCCAACAGCTGGCCGGGTGTGCTGGTGCTTCATACTAATAATTAGAGATGTGCAGGCTCGGTTCTCAGAGAACCGAGCCCACATGAACTTATGGTTCTGAGGCGGGAACCAAGCATTGCTCGGATCTTCCCTCACGTGCTTTCAAGAACCCCGTCGGATCTCGCGGAGTTTTGCGGCTTTGCCACGGTGGAGCAGAGGACACATGATGGGGTTTTGCTGGGGGGGAACTAGACACATGATGGGGTTTTGCAGGAGGGGAACAGGGCACATGATGGGGTTTTGCAGGGGGAGAACTGGGCACATGATAGGGTTTTGCTGGGGGGGGAGGGGGGGTCTGGACACATGATGGGGTTTTGCTGGGGATACTGGGGGGCTGGACACATGATGGGCTATACTAAGGGGCTGGAGATATACGATGGGGTTACTGGGGGTTTGGCTGCAGTGCTGTGTGACAAGGTGCTGCCACGTGGGGCTGTGTATTGTATAGCGGCTGTGTACTGTATAGGGGCACTGCTTTACTGTGGCTGTGCTCTGCCCAACCTCAGTGTGTGAGCCACTGTCTTTTTTGTGGACAGATTTGTGGGGCAATCATAAAGTGAATTCTGTCGGAGCTCGGATCTCCGCGCGGCCGAATGTCCAAATCCCACGTTAGATTTCGCAGGGATTTGGCATTCGCCGGCGGACGAAGCACTGTGGAGGAAGGAGAGACGCAGCTAAGGTAAGTAAGATGAATACTGGGAGATGCTGGACACATGATATGAAAATAATATTGTTACCTGTGAGGTCCTCAAAATTAACTAGAAATTATTGTTAATGGGGTTAATAATAAGTGCAGAGGAAGGCGAGATGCAGCAAAGGTAAGTAAGATGAATACTGGGGGAGCTGGACTGGAACAATGAAAATAATATTGTTACCTGTGAGGTCCTCAAAATTAACTAGAAATTATTGTTAATGGGGTTAATAATAATATAGGAACAATATAGAGCCAAATTATGCAATTTTAGCATTTTGTAGCAATTTTTGCAAAACCAAATCAGATCCAAAACACGTGGGGGCGGTTTTGGCAAAACCAAAACCAAAACACCAAGTTAATACAGATCCAAAACCAAAACACGGGCATCAGTGAACATCTCTACTAATAATTTGTTAATGTTACTGCTTAACCAGCCTATACCACCTTACTTGCACAGCTTTTCCACAAATGTTGCTACTGTGCCGGTGTTCAGTGGGGAACTTCATTTTTTTAAAGTGCTGTTACTGTTAAAGAAGGAGAAAGTATTTATACTGTTGTAATGCATTAGTCAAACATGAGACTGGTATTTATATTTATATAGCAGGTCATGAATGAATGAATGATGTATTTAGGTAAATTTTCATGATTAGGCTTTACTCTGATGATATGTGTAGATCACCTTGAAAGAACTCACTAGACTCTGACACAGACTCATATGACAGGGACTCTTGAAATGCATTCAGGGTAGATTATGATCTAAGACATTTAACTGGATTTGTGGTGACCTTGACATAACTCCTTCATTCAATGTGTAATTAGTTGCTCTAGACACTAGTAACTCTTTGGTGTAGGCTATAGTGTGCTGCCTGACACTGCTTTATTTTTATTTTTTTTGCTCAAAGTAAACAAATTGTGTACAGACATTGCCTGGTCTACCATTGTAGAATGTTGTTTGCAGTGGCGGAAGGACAGGCAATGGGCTGGATCAGTACAGGGCGGCATCATAGCGGGGAGTGCACTTACATGTCCAGATTCCTACCCTAACTGTTATGATCAGGTTTGCGGCCTTACAGCCGCATAGCTGATCGTCACGGGGCATCCCCCGCCCCTTCCCCTAATTAGCATGTCTATCTCCGCCTTTACGATGAAGATACGACATGTGTACTGGGGGGAAAGCCCCCTTTTCGTAAGAGCAGGTGTATGTAACTTACGTTACTTACGCTAGCCGTTACAGCGTCGTAAGTAGGTTGTGCGCATGCGCACAGCCTTCAATATAGGGGAATTACATACGAGCTGTCTGTAATTCCCCTAGCGGCCATTCCTTAGGATCCAGCCAAATGTTCATGTTTGGCCAAAAAATAGAAAAGAAGCAAAACCAAAAGTCATCGGTATTTACATGGAAAATATTACTCTGCTAAACATAAAACAGATGAGCAAAATGCAAATTAGAAATATTTAATCCATTAAATTAAAAATACATGTACAATTTAAGACTAAACATATAAATAAATTATAATATATATCATATGATCCAGCCCATGGTACCTTCCCCTTACCACCATGGGCTGGATCCTGACTTAAGTAAGTGCTTGAAATTAGTTACTAAACCATGTTGATTGCAGGGGAGTCATATTTCATCTGTTGTAAGCAGTATTAGAGATGAGAGGTGATGTTTCCTATCCCAAGTCTAAATAACAATGGGGCAGATTCCTATCCCAAGTCTAAATAACAGTGTGATAGTAAAGCTGGTCAGTGTCTGTGTGCAGTAAGCAATTCAAATATATATCCCTGGATGCAAAGAATACAATTAACTTGACTCCCCCTGCAATCAACATGGTTTATCCCAGGAGTAACTAAGTTCAAGCACTTACTTAAGTCTGGATCCAGCCCCATAAGAGTATATCCTGCCCTGTCCTGCCCCGCTGACAGAAAGTGTTTGATTACAGAAGCCCGGAGCTGTAGAATCCAGATCCATTATGTCATGTCATAGATTGCGCATGCGCACTTGTAAAATGCATTTATTTTCGGCTTCCAAGGATTGTAAAATTACTATTTTGCTTATGTCTGGATCTGATCTATAAATACAGAAAACTTACCATTTGACATAGAACATGCATCTAGTTCGATAATGAGGGGCTTCTTAATTAACAAGGGGGGAAACAGCATCAGTCTACAAAATGAGTGGAGCTAAAAGATCAAAGACAATAAATGTAACTTAATTTGCAATCATTTTCATTTATCACAGAAACATTTTTGTTCATATAACCATATATCTCTATTACCACATTATTCAATTTCAGATTTTTTTTAACCTCCTCTTCTAAAAACCTAAAATGTAAAAGTTATATACAAAACAGTTTGAAGTGAGCTTATAAACCCCTCTGTGGGTTAATTAATTGTTTGCAAGTGTTATGATGCTGCTTCCAGGGCCCCTGATGTTGGGGATAGACTTGTACGGCAACACACCCAGCAGGTCATGTCCTCTAGAAGGCAGCCTCATGTGTAGCTAAGCACTAGTAACAGACAGGAGTGAAGATATCAGCAGACCCTCCAACATGACCCCCTCCATTCGGTACAAAATACTCTCCTCCTGCTCTTCCTTCCTAATCTCTGTGTTATACTAGTTATTTGAATAGAAAGGTGTGTAACACAGGTGACTGCTATCAGAGATTAGGAAAGAAGAGCAGGAGCAGAGTATTATGTACCAAATGGAGGGGGTCATGTTGGAGGGTATGTATCAGCAGTGTTTATAAGTGCTCAAAAGTTAATACAGAAAATAGGTAAATAATAAACTAGGAACAACCATGAGAATACAATAATGACACAGGTAACAAGACTAGATAAACCACAGACTATAAACACCACAGAGTTCATATATGAACAGGAATCAGAGGGAGCACTAAACACAAAGCAGGAGTGATTGGAAACTCTAGATGCTGGGGTACAAAGATAAACTGCATACACAAATACAAGAATGTGTAAATACAAACAGAAGTCTAGATTACAGGGCAGGCCATATGCAAAATACAAGAAACAACTAAAAGCAAGGATTCAGGGAACATAAATACATACAGACAGAATACAGCTGGTATACAAGGCACAAGATGATAATAGGCAGATCAGAGAGCATACGTACACCTGGAACTCAGGATTACAATTACTAAAGACCAGCAAACACTCAGTGAAAGGAAGTCCTATCTGTGCAGGAAGAGCAGGTGGAAGATAATTAATTAAGACTAAAAGCAGCCCTCAGAGTAGGTCAAAATAATGTCCAGGAAGCACAAAACAGTCCAAGATTGCCCCTAGCGGCGAGACAGGATATTGCACAAGATATTCTCAAGATGTAAAAGCAAGTCACTTGGGTAGGGGTGGCCTTGAACTACTCAAACCTTGGATCATACAGCAGTTATATTGGACCTGAACCACCATGTGTAATTGTGCCTTCTATAACCATTTAATCTGGGATGCTGGCTGAATGTTAAAAGGAATCTCCATGATGCTGAGTATTGATTGATATCTCATGCAATTTGTCAAGATTTATTCTGGTATTTATATTTTATGGTACTTGTCACGACCCTGACCTCACCTGAGGCTTTCGTGACTTATCTTTGGCTCAAGGGGTTAATCACAACAGCCACCTGGTCTGTTCTATAATGACTAATGCCCAATGCCCCTTCTCCCACCCCAAATATGACTTATTACCAATGAACTGCCACCACCAAGGCTATTCACAGGAGGTCTTAGGTTCTCCTTTACCCAAATCAAGCACAGTTATGCTTCACCAGAATTATCATCAACCCAGAATGACCTCTTTTGTTACCCTTCAGTAGCGTTTAATAACCGAGCTGGTCTGACACGTGAATCCATAAGAACACAGAGACATAAACTTATTAATTGACTTAATATGATAATAATCACAATAGTTATAGAGAATAACAAAATAGACATACAATATGCAAAACAGTTTATTATAAAATAATAAGGTGAAAAGGCAGAAAGACTTACACACAAGAACCGTTTGGGTCGGGACAGACCAGAGATCAGAGTCACCTCTTCCATTTGAAAGTCCCATTAAGTGAACACCGTCTATGTATCATACACACTTTTTTAAAGACCAAGCCTGCTCCCCTCTATCGTTTTCCGAAATCTAGCTTTTATGACCCCCCTTATAAACTGATCAATTTACAACAGGGCCCTAACCTGACCACCTTGTTCTGCCCCACTACATTCAAGGTATTTCCATGAATCACCAGACCCTGGCCAAACAGAGGTCACTCTATAGTTTGATATTAATTGATACCCCTGGTATTTGATTATATCCTGACAGTACTACTTATTTTTAATAAAAGATTTAAGCACTATGAAGCACCCCTTTTTCTATGTTCATTTGTAATAGTTATATGTTCAAATTAATAGATTTTGAGTGTTTTAGGGACACTTATGTTTTCCTTGAAACACTGTGTATCGGGAGTTTGCTCAAGATATTTCTCAGAGATATGGTTGTCACATACCTGACCACAACAACATTGTAATACATAGATAACAGACAGTGTTACAATTGACAGATTGGTTAATATTGTACACACGTTCACCATGTTTCACTATAAGGGTTCTTTTAAAACCCATCTGTTTTGTGAATATTCCACCTATTATTAGAAGGGTCCAAAGAACCGTTTTTTGGTGACCGGTTATTATTAATCTTCACTATAAAAGGTACACTAGTTTCAAATCGCAAGTACCACAAAATAATGTTGATTTTACACAGCATTAAGCATAGCTCAGTACATATCAGGTACACATGGCCATTCCTATTACCTGGTGGTTGACTCACACTATATTCTAGAGAACTCCTAATTCACTCACTCCAACTGCAAATAATGGACAGTATGTTTGTGTACATGGGCTGAGTATCAAGTGGATATAGACCCCTTCGCCACGTGCACACATGCTAAAATACCTCTGAAAAAGACGTTCAATTAATGAAACTCATTGAGATATACTTTATTGTTTTATATACAAATAAGCATTGTTTATTTAGCAATCTGCCCACATCATGGCGGTTTTTAATTGTTAATAAAGGTTCTTTGTGAATCTTCCGGTGGTGTTCCAGCTTCTATCTGTGTCCGTCCTCCACTGCTATCACTACTGGCTGAACGAGTCAACCTGCAAGTCTCTGCCTCCAGGATTCCACTGGCTCGCCCACGAACAGTCCCAGTAAGATCACTGGTGATGCAGTTGATCATCCAGATTTCCAGCAGTAACGATCCCCACTTACAGTAGCCACAATAGATGCGGGAGCACCCTGCAGATTCTCCATCTCCAGCAGAATGAGGATGGGACATTCATATAGGCACATAATGAAGAAGAGAGCTGGGTGAGTAGGCATGCTACATTGCTGTTAAATCAGACACCGACTGTATTACACCATTGTGACTCCCATCCTATGTCCTTCTCCCTATCTTTCTTTTTCATCCTAACTTCTGAACTTACACCGCTGGCCATTATTACACTGACTTACCGCCAAGGACAACCAATAAACAAAACAACATTTGTTCTGAGCGCACTTACCTTTTATATGTTTCTACTATCCTAATTTTCTAGTGACTCTTAGGAATTAGTTGGTAAGGTGAAGCTCACAGACCCCAATCCATCTCCATCGGCATAACCTTCCCCCACCCTCCCCAGAAAGTAGCCTGCATGCTATCAATAAACTGATTTTCAGAGTGGTATTTTGGATTCAGTATTTTTAAGGAAAAAATTGTTAACTTATTTGCTGCTTTTTCCCTGTTTTTTGTTTGCTTTTTTTAAAATAGTTTGGCAAACATTTTCTACAAGTGACTCTTTTAGGAGAATTATTGGTACCTATGGACCTGATTCACAATTAACTGTTAAATTGCAAACTTACCTAAATATACGCACATGAAAAATATGCAATACCAATAAAAATAAAGAACCTGGTTAATCACTAACCCTGTGTTGGGAGTGCAATGTAAGGACACAAGTCTTTCTTTAATTAGGCACATGCCGACTTTATTAGCTGTAAATCGGTCATGAGTTTAGGTGCTTAAAATTGCTTATGATTCAAAGATATGTAATAAACAAACCAATTAGCATTTGCTAAAGTAACAAAATGTTGATTTCTAAAAATGACACGTATTCTCATTAACATATGTAAACAAAACTAACCATTAAAAATACAACTTGAAATTGGAATAATCCTGACATACTTAACAATACACATAAATGTATACTGCATAAAGTAGGAAATACAATAATCTACTACATACGAAGACTTTCATAAAACATTTAAAAATGAAACGTCAAAAAAAAAAAAGAAACACAAACCTATATAGTCAAATATAATTAAATGTAATGGTGTTTGTTAACTAAATTTAAAGTCAATTAAAATAAAAAATAAAAATTCAAAAACTAAAACCAAATAATGGCACCTTTACAAGGTTAAAGTCTTGCACAAAATTGAAAATTAGCATAGGATTAAATAAATGTGCCTTTATTTGTTTCACTTAAAAACGCGCATTCATTGATTATAAACACGCAATAGGTGTGACCTAAACTAAGCAATAGAAGACGTGTGGCCTCACAGAAAACAATATGGTTCAACAACTTAAGAGTGGTCGATGGCTATCTTTTCTAACTTTCTAACTTTTCCCATGTGTATGTTAGTTTACGCAACACACTCCTACTAGTGACTCAGGGCCGGATTCAGAGCTCCGGCCGCAATGCAATTGAGGCCAGAGTTCTGTGAAAAGTGCTACTGTGCATGCGCAGTAATTTTGAAACGTAATCTACGTTACTTCTTGCAACGTAAATTGCGTACACGCGGTTTTAAAGACCACGTGTACGCAATCTACGTTGCAAGAAGTAACGTAGATTACGTTCCAAAATTACTGTGCATGCGCAGTAGCACTTTTCACAGAACTCCGGCCTCAATTGCATAGCGGCCGGAGTTCTAAATCCGGCCCGCAAAGACTGGCTGTCCCTCAAGTTAACTATGGCAATAATCTTAATCTCATTATCTTTGACATATACAATAGATATCAACATATATTACAGGTAACAGTTTTAATACAATGGCCCCTTACTCATAGAAGTTTTAGGAGGTTACGCTCCTGTGTGAGCGTAGTTACACACAGTTACGCCGGCTGAAGTTAGGGTAACCTTCAGCCGGCGTAACTGTGTGTATCTATGCTCACACAGGGGGAGTGACAGGGGGAGTGCACCAGAGCTACGCGGGCCAGCATAGCTCTGGATCAGGCCCTATGTATCTATTTTCAGTGTTTACTTCAGCAGCTAGTACCACAAAACTGAGTACTGCTCATTTGTAAAAAAAAGGTACACGAGTAGTTTAAATGTGTTATAGCAAATCACAAATCAGTCAGTAATCCTATAGATATATTTTTTTACAGGTTATCAGTCCAATAAGCATCATTAAAACTATAAACTTGAAAACTCTTGATTTGACTAATTATCAGTTTGACAGTATTACTAGAATGACAACATTAAAATCGATAAATCACCAGTATGGCCAAACATTTCATATAGATGTTGAAAAAGTAGAATTACAATAGGTGTAGGTAATATGAATGTCGAGCCAATCTTCTCAGACCCCTATACCAAACCCTTCTGTTATTTTTTCTTTAGGAAGAATACACTGAATTTCAAACAATACTCTAAATATGGGTTTATGAAGGACTTACATGCTTTTACGGTCTGTGACTGCCCATCTGTTACACCAAGCATGTTGGGATATATGTTCCTAATTAATATGCACCCTCTGCTACTATAACAATATCTATCCAATTAATTCCAATGGTGTTTCAGGAGGTTGCTGCAAGCCAGTTAACTTCCTCCATACCTAATGTGAATATTTCTATTGTTTTGATGAGCTTCAGTTTGTGCATGAGTCATTGTCATAATGATTATATCGCAACAAAAATAAAAGCAAATAAGTCTACAGAATACCATGATAATTGCGGTACATATCAGTGTGTTCACGATGAGACGTATGGATGATTACTGGTATTGGAGATTTCTGGAACTTGGAGAAGATCTAAAACAAATGAAACACAGGGCCCGATTCAATTGTTAAAAGAGGTCATTCTGGGTTGATGATAATTCTGATAAAGCATAACTGTGTTTGATTTGGGTAAAGGAGAACCTAAGACCTCCTGTGAATAGTCTTCACAGACCTCAATCCATCTCCTTCCCCTACCCTCCCCAGAAAGTAGCCTGGATGCTATCAATAAACTTATTTTCTGCTTTTTCCCTGTTTTTTGTTTTCTTTTTTTTTTACAATAGTTTGGCAAACATTTTCTGGCATTTTCTGGCGTAACTGTGTGTACAGGGGGAGTGCACCAGAGCTAACTGAAATACTGAGTACTGCTCATACATAGACAAAGGTACACGAGTAGTTTAAATGTGTTATAGCAAATCACAAATCAGCCACTAAAACAGTAATCCTATAGATATTTTTTTATTACAGGTTATCAGTCCAATAAGCATCATTAAAACTATAAACTTGAAAACTCTTCATTCGACAAATTATCAGTTTGACAGTATTACTGGAATGACAACATTAAAATCGACAAATAACCACTATGGCCAAACATTTCATATAGATGTTGAAAAAGTTGAATTACAATAGGTGTAGGTAATATGCTGTCAACCTTATGAATGTCGAGCCAATCTTCTCAGACCCCTATACCAAACCCTTCTGTTATTTTTTCTTTGGGAAGAATACACTGAATTTCAAACAATACTCTAAATATGGGTTTATGAAGGACTTACATGCTTTTATGGTCTGTGACTGCCCATCTGTTACACCAAGCATGTTGGGATATATGTTCCTAATTAATATGCACCCTCTGCTACTATAACAATATCTATCCAATTAATTCCAATGGTGTTTCAGGAGGTTGCTGCAAGCCAGTTAACTTCCTCCATACCTAATGTGAATATTTCTATTGTTTTGATGAGCTTCAGTTTGTGCACGAGTCATTGTCATAATAATTATATTGCAACAAAAATAAAAGCAAATAAGTCTACAGAATACCATTATAATTTTAATTTACAGTGTGTTTATCTGACTGCGGTACATGTCAGTGTGTTCACGATGAGATGTATGGATGATTACTGGTATTGGAGATTTCTGGAATTTGGAGAAGATCTAAAACAAATGAAACACAGAATTCATTTTAATACATAGAAATATTTACGTTGAACATTTCTACTATGTAACTTAATTTAACAATCATTGCTACCACAGTATAAACTGGAAGGTCAGCAAGGCCTCAAGGGTTCTCTCTAATGTGTTTCAAAGAACACTACTGACTTCTTCCCCTGACCATCTCATATCCTAATTGTAATTATTTAGGATCATTTATAGAGGTCTTGGATAATTAGTCCATTCATTACCTTATTATTAAAATGGAAATTTAATAGCTTATCGATTTAAATAACAATAAAGAACAATCTTATGTAATAGAACCATAACCCTAAGGCACTAGACATAATAAAATAGTTCTACAGAGAACGATGCTGCATTTTCAGAAATACTTACTGAGCTTTACATTTCAGAATTTCAAGTCTTTTAATTAAATTTATCCTTCAGAGTTGTAGAAAAGCCTATTGTTGCTATCACTAACTGTGGTATATTATATTTATATAATATTGTGGTGAGTCTATAGAATTCATAGTTACAAATGGAAGTAGAAAGAGATGATGCCAATGAGGAAATTCTTTACAGTAGTTCAAATTTAATCAAAATCATTACTGCTCTAATCATAGTAACATGGGGCCTGATCCAGACCTACGCTCATGAAATGCTCTTGTGCGTAGCGTATTTACACCAGCGTACCTACTATGCACTCCCCTAGGCCCTCCCCTTGTTCATACTTACTATTGCCGTCTTACACCGAGCAAACCCTACCCTACCTTTTCTGAGCATAACCGCAGGTGTCCATAAGCTCCTTGCTTAGTTACGAAGCTTAGCACGCCCATACTGTACGATTTAAATGCTTCACTCCGCCCTCGGTGCGTATTTACGGATTTCATATGGCAGGCACGCCCCCTCGAGCATTGTTACAAGGCTGGTACGCTCAAGGCCCATACGCTCAGAATTACGCTGCGTACCATCTGCCCGAGCATGCACAGTAAGTACAAATGGCCGTTTTTACGCTTATAAAAAGCATAAATACACAGCCGAGCGTAGGTCTGGATCAGGCCCATAGTAACATAGCTGATGAGGCTGAAAAAAGACACCAGTCATCAAGTTCAACCTATTATGATTCTCCTGCAAACCCTATCTTATAACTGAAAATGATCCAGATTAAGCAACCTCCAATCTATTGCAATCTGAAAAAAATCCCTGCAGACCCAAGATAACAGTTCTATTTCTCCCTGGATCTACTACTATCCTTCATTTTAATAAACGGTCCGTATAACCCTTAATGCCATTTTCTGCAAAAAATTTGTCTAACCCTCTCTTAAACGTATAAAGTGAATCAACCATCACAACCTTCCCTGGCAGTGAATTCCACATCTTGACTGCCCTTACGGTAAAAAATCGTCCTGCGTACAGTCCTTGGTGTAAAAAGTTGCCATGAAAGTTCTCTGCATTGACCCTTCATGTATTTGTATATAGTAATTTGTCCTCTTTCCTAAGTAAACATGCCTAAACCGGCTGGCTGTTTCTCATAGCTCAATGGGCCGGATCCAGAACTACATCCGTCTTCCATAGACGTACGTAGTTGAATAAACAGTAGCTACTGCGCATGCGTAGTAGCTATTGTACGTAATCTGTGTATCGTTTTGCTACGTAGATTGCGTATATATGCGGTCTTTTAGACTGCATATACGCAATCTACGTATTGAAACGATACGCAGATTATGTATAATAGCTACTACGCATGCGCAGTAGTTACTGTTTATTCAACTACGTCCGTCTCTGGAAGACGTAGTTCTGGATCCGGCCCAATGACCCCAAACCCTTATTAATTTTGTCGCTTTTCTCTGAACCCTTTTATGGAGTAGTGCCGAAAACTGTGCTCTGTATTCCGCATTTTATGCATGCTAATACTTTATTGGCCCTTGCAGCTGCTGCTTGACATTGAGCACTTTTGCTAAGTCTATTGTCCGCGAGCACTCCCAAATCTTTCTTCATTAAAGATTCTCCTAAATGTATCCAACTAAATTTATCGACTCCATGCTTGTTTTTGATCCATTGTGCATAATCTTACATTTATCTATGTTAAACCTCATCTTCCATTTGGCTGCTCATCTCTTCACTGTATTCAAGTCCCTCTGTAGAGAAGCTACATCTTGCTCTTATTCCATTACCTTCATCTGCAAAAATGAAAACTTTACTCTCTAAACCATCACCAAGGTCATTAATAAATATAATAAACAAGAATGGTCCCAGCACGAACCTTGGGGTATATCACTTAAAACTTTTGACCAATTAGAAAATGTTTAATTTATCACAGCTCTGTTCCCTATTCTCCAACCAGTTTTCGACCCATGTTCAAATGTTGTTTCCTAGACCCAGTTCCCTGATTTTGTGGACCAACATCTTGTGTGGCATTGTATCAAAGGCTTTTGCAAAATCAAAATAGACCACATCTACTGCACTACCTTGGTCTAAGTGCAAACTGACTTCCTAATAGAAGTTAATTATTTTAGTAATCGCTCACGAATCCGTGCTGATTCCAAATCATAAACTAACTGAGCACAAAGTAATCCTGAAAACAATCCCTTAATATACCTTCCAGCAGTTTCCCAACAATTGATGTCAGACTTACAGGTCTATAACCACCCAGTTGTAATCTCATTCCCTTTTTAAACAACAGCAATATTTTTGCTATATGTCATCCCTTGGTACAGACCCTGATGAAATTAAATCTATGAAAATTAAGAATAACGGTCTATTTCTGAGTTTAGCTCCATAAAAACCCTTGGGTGTATTCTGTCAGGACCTGGAACTTTATTTATCTTAATTTTATTCAATTGCACTTGGACTTCTTCCTTTGTCGGACATTAAGTAGTGGTACAGTTGTGTTTTCATTCATATGTATTATTCCTATTATTTGTTCCTCTCTAGTAAATACGGGAGAATATTAATACCTCTGCATTTTCCTTATCACCATTGATCAATCCACCCATCTCACTTTTTAGGGGTCCTATATTGTCTTTTCTGATCTTTTTTGCAATTTATATACTTTTAAAACTTTTTAGGGTTTGTCTTACTTTCTATTGCAACTTGTTTTTCATTCTCTTTTTTTGCCAAACTGATTTCCTTTATGCATTTTTTGTATTACATACATGTACTTGATTCTTTAGTAATGAACTTATGCGTATGTGTTTCCAACAGCATTTTGAAGACAGCACTATTGCTTCTGGAAACTAATTTCAAATGTGATAATTTTATGATCTTATGTTATTTATTTATTTGTTTATTTATTTATTTATAAACAGGTTTTTATATAGTGTCATCAGATTACATAGCACTTTACAATTTAACAATCATTATAACAAGACTGGGTGGTAACAGACAGACTGGGTGGGTAAGAGGACACTGGCACAAGCTTACAATCTATTGGATATTGGGGAATTGATAGATAAGGGCAAGTGTGGACGTAAAATGGACCAGCCAGTTTGCATGGTAAAAGTTCTTAGTGCTTTGTATGGTCCAGTCACACAGCAATGTTATTAGTAGAACTGAGGGGAATTTTAGTATAGAGTGAAAGTGAACAAGTTTGTGTTAATCATGAAAGGAAAGCCATATAATATAGTAATTGTAAATAGTGTAGACTAATATTTAGTAGATTGAGGAATATGGTACACTTGTCTGAAGTGGTGAGATAGTAGAGGATAGTCTTAGTGGATGAGGAAGGTTATTCCAGAGAGTGGGTGAAGCCCAGAAACAAAAGACAGGCCCGGCGTTCGATGTGAACATTATATAACACTATGTGTCAGCACATACATAAAATGGAGATTTAGTTCACAATGTAGCTATATTGGGTTAAGCTCACCTGCCCAGCGTCAAGGCACCTCCTGTAGATGAGTCCCTATCCATCTGCTATATGTGTACTCAAGAGGTCTGTATTAAGAGACTCCTGCCATGTTAAGTTTAGTGTCAAGGAGAGCTGTATGTCATGTGAAGATCTGAGAGAGTGTGCTGGAATGTATCCTGAGATGACTGAGGATATGTATGCGGGTACAGTCTTGTTGATGGTTTTTTTAGGTTAGCAAAAGGATCTTGTAATTGATTCTGTAAAACACAGGTCACCAATGTAGAGACTGACGGAGTGGAGAAGCTCTTAAAGAGTGTTTAGCAAGGAAAATCAGTCTAGCTGCTGCATGCAATATAGACTATAGGGAAGTCATTTTATAACACTGTTATTGGCTAGGAGGAATTAATCCTAAGGGAGTCTTTTTAAGTCAGCTTTGAAAGGATATTGCCCTCTTTTCTCCTCTGAATTTCCCACCTGGTTGTGACTAGTAGCGCTGTTGTGTTTATGGTGGGAGAAAGAAGGTCCCTTTTCTGTTGTATAATAATGATGGCATGATGTTTTATTTGGTGGTGATTTAGATGAGACACTTATTTCTGATTTGTGACTCAACTGTTGATTTTGGCTAGTTAGAGTCATGGCTGTTGACTTTGTCCGGCTTGATTGGAGGCACGTCTGCTTGTGTGGTCTCGCTTTGGCAAACTAGTTGAGTTGCAATGCCTTTTAGTGTCATGGGGCTGGATCCAGACATAGTTAAGTGCTTAAAATTAGTTACTTCTGGGCTAAACCATGTTGATTGCAGGGGAGTTATATTTCATCTGTTGCAAACAGTATTAGAGTGGAGATGTGATGTTCCCTATCCCAAGTCTAAATAACAATGTGATAATAAAGCTGGTTAGTATCTGTGTGCAGTAAGCAATTCAAAGATATATTCCTGCATGCAAAGAATACAATTAACTTGACTCCCCCTGCAATCAACATGGTTTAGCCCAGGAGTAACTAATTATTACACTGTTATTTAGACTTGGGATAGGGAACATCACCTCTCCACTCTAATACTGTTTGCAACAGATGAAATATGACTCCCCTGCAATCAACATGGTTTAGCCCAGGTGTAACTAATTTCAAGCACTTACTTAAGTCTGGATCCAGCCCATGGAGTGTGCCTTATGCTAGTGGACTTGTAAACCGTACCTGTTATACAGGAATTTGATATTTGTTGTTACCTGCTTTTCTATCGCCCCCATCAATTTAGTTGATTCAAGTTATTAGTATGATCCATTTTGGATCCTAAATTTGATGAAAAATTTACATTTAAATTCATAAATTAAAGTTAGACCCACTAATAAGTCTCGGTCTCATTTATTGGGTTGGTTCAATGGAGCTGGTGTCTTGGTATGAGGGCATGAATCACACATGGCCAGTTTAACCATTTTTCTCAGCCTGTTCATGTGTGAAGGGGGTGTGGCCAGTTGGCATGCTTGCCCATGAGTTTAGTTCAGTTGGTAATTATGAATTTTATTCAAATATACTGAAAATCTTTTATCCTATTTATTGCCTTCAGTCCACAATCAGCTGTCACACAATGTTTGTTTAATTTAAGTATTGTGTAAATGTTCATATTATTATTTTAACATGGAAAAATATGTCACTTGGGTCTATAATGCTGGAGTGGTCATTTCATGTGTAAAGTAAACTTAGATAATGGATTTCTTTACTAGGGGGTCAATCATTCCAATACATAAGTGCATTAGTGATCACCTACACCTACGGTTATCTTGTTTTCCCCTCAAACATTCATCCACCTGCACAGGTCAATGAAAATAGTGAATCCTCTATAAATAGTTCATGTATTTTATAAGCACAGGTTATAGCACACATGTAGTGCCATTGGTTAGTTAAAACTGATTTAATATGTACATCAACCTTGTCTCTTTCATAAACACATAACACTTATTTTATTTCATGGTTAGATCATTTCAACATCATCTGTGCAATCTCTCAATGTCATTACTCTGTATATGTGGAAATTAATGTATGTAAAGTGCACAATAAATAACGAGGTGAAAAAGGGTAAGGAAATTTGTTTGAAGTCCCATTAAAGTATGTTTAATAGTGCACATTAACAGCCTCTGTGAGGAGTGGAATATAGCTTATAAATGGAAGCATGTTCTAAATGTAAATGTTCTGTAACTAGTGCAAATCAAAGCAATATATAGTTAGATTTTTCTCTCCAACACAATAATACACAAAAATGGGTTCATTTTCCTAGGCTATTAAAGATCTTACCATGTAAAAGAAAAAGAGAAAGAGAGAGACAGTTTGAAGATCAGGTTTGGGGTGCCATCTCCTGGGGTAAACAGCCAACTTTATCAGGGGGTGTGGTGCATGACAAGCAAGAACCTTAGATTTAAGGTTACCTAGATTCTCATCCCCCACACCCCCTGATGAAGTCAGCTGTGATGAAACAGTAGGGTCAGAGACAAGCAACCCTTCTGTTACACCTATATACAGTTGGAGCCAGAGGCACAGAGAAACACTGTAATACAGATATATGGAGCATGCTGGTACTTTTGTTGAGGGTGATATCCTCCATTTGCAACCTGTCACTGCAGTGTATTTTGATTCAGTGCTTCTATTTTGCTTTTCTGTTGTGTGAATATCCATACTGTATGCTCAGTGGAACACCCAGGGGGGGGTTCTGGTTGCCCAGAAATCCCCCAGATTGAAAATATGAAAATGTCAGAAAAAGGGGCGTGGCTTCGTGGGGGAGGTGCCGCGAAAGGGACGTGGACTACCGACCATGCTGGGCAGACTGTCATGGAGGAAGATGATCCTGGCCTGTGCTGCAATAGGAAAGCAGTTGAGGATGGTAAATGTGTCACAACATATTCAACAGTGCTTAGGATGACACAAGCTCTGGTCCATTGTGTAATGTGCTCTACTAATGCATTGTATACTTGCTATTAGATCTGTTCCTGCAATATAAAACTACTATTTTAATGTGTAAAAACAGTAAATTATAAATTACTTAAAAATATAAAAAACAGGACTTGTTACACACACGCTCACTAACACGCTAGGGATAATTTTTGCACCGTGTGGTATGACAGTGGGGGCGGGGTGGGAGCAGAGCTTATTTGTCCTGTTTTCGGGCTCCAAAATTTGGGAAATATGCTAATATATCCCACTTGTATTACACATATTGGAAACCTCCTCTTTCAAAATCCTGCGTTTGCCACTGATGCTGGTGATTTTTTTTACAATAAAACTGTAATGCACCAAGAAGTGCCTCCTTCTTCTGCATTCTAATCTCTAGGTGTTGTGTGGAATGGAGCAAAGAACTGATGTGAATTTGCAAGGGGAAGCTGTGGTCTGACTTAGACCTGGTTCCGACAGTTTGTTAATCATTTAACTGTGGATTTTTTAACTGTAGATCTTTTTATGATCATTACCAGCATTTGACTAATAGTGTTTTATTTTAGCTCTTATCTGAACAGAAAGCATATACAGTAGATTTAATTGCAATAAGTGGACTTAATTGTCTGGATTGATGAAGTTTAAATTGGAGTGTGCACCCCTTATTATGTATTTTTATATATTACATAAACAGACACAGAGACAGAAAGACAAACAGACAGAAAGATATCCACCCGCAAAGTTTAAAAATCAAATTTGCCAACTTTGACATTGAAGGTGATTGGAAAAAAAATTAATGTAATAGGCTAAGTTTTGAAAACAACTTGGAAAAGCATTTTCACCTGGCTGCTTTCATCAGTTATATTCAGCATTTCACAATATCCATCCACAGCAAATACTATATAAAAGAAAATGATATTTCTATCAAGTTACTTTTCAAACTCCCAAACAGAATTGGAAATACTTGAAAATAGTACTATCCAAATAATACAGCATAGGCTGTTCTACACAAAAGATGAATCCTTTATACTTTTGGATAACTTATTTAAAGACTCACAACACAGCAAGATTTACCAGAATACGCTGGGAGTTGTAGTTTAATAACATATTAAGAAGAGCATAAAGCTATTTTAAGATCCAGTTCACAGATTGCTTGGAAGGCTCCACAGTGGAGGTGAAGTTACGCAATGTGCGATTCTATATTCCGTATGTAGAAGGGAAGTGCACTCTCCTCACACATATAGAATTTCCGTTCTCTTAAAGCCTGCCTTAGCTTTTACACACACTCCTGTGTGTAATGGACTGCTACATAATGAAGGATCTTCACATAAGTGCTTCGGCCACCATGCATACACACTATACGCATGGCAGGTCATCACGGTCTGCTGTCTGAATTAGTAACTGTGGATAATTTAAAATTGTTTCTTTTGCATTTTGATGCATAACCAGCATGTCCAGAACACACACATGGGGCAGATTTACTAAGCTGCGGGTTTGGAAAAGTGGAGATGTTGCCTATAGCAACCAATCAGATTCTAGCTCTTACTTTCTTTTTACATAATAGAGAATGTCAGTTATAATCTGATTGGTTGCTATGGGCAACATCTCCACTTCTACAAATTCACAACTTAGTAAATCTGGCCCATGAAGTACTTATGTATTCTTAATGTGTAGGTGCAGTTACATAAATTCTGAGGGGAAAGGGGCGCGGCACTGGCATGACGTCGCGCAGTGCATTCCCAGGAAGAGGTAGGGTTAATACTTTTTAACACAAGAGTCCACAGCAAGAAATAGCTATATTACTGGCTTGGGTCCACTACTGGAGCCTTCAAAAGCCAAATCCAGGACCAGTCACTGCAGAGGGGGGAAATGGAAGTGCCCACCTCCGGGCTAGCACCCAGAGCTCAGCACTTCCCTTGCCCCCAGTACTTCCGCCACTGTGTAGGTGGTCTGTCGTACGAAATTTGGTATCTGGTCCATATAAGTCTCTAACTTAGGTTCTTGCACTGCAATTATTTGTTAACTGGCTATTATCTGTACTTTATACAACTTTTAACTCTTATTGAAACATGATGATCTTATACCTAGATTCCAGCACTGCAATTACTTGTTAATTGGCTATTTACTTTATTTTATACATTAAGGGATTGGGAGTAGCAGCAAAATGGAGCAAATCTGCGCCTACATAAAACCATGTTGAACTGCAGAGGGAGACAGGTTTACAGTTTGCAAACAGAATGAGTTGAAGATTGGGACATGATCCAGAACTAATAACGACAGGCGACTTACGTAGATTGCGTGCATAAGTTGAGCTGTTCAAGCACCCTGCACATGTATGTGATCTTACACATCAGAACTGATTTCCATACATTCAGAGCTCCATACATCAGGACGTGACACCCTCTGTACATTAGACTACATGCAGTGTAGATGGGGGGAGGAATTTGAATTGTACAGTATGGGTTGGGTTAGGCATCTCTGTACGTCACAGTATTCCTCACACACAGTCATGCATGCAGAAAAGTTGAAGTAGGGATATGGACACAGAAGTCAACTAAAATCCACACACTAGAGGGTGTGTCACGGGCAGGGGTATATATATATGGGTCCAGTGCCCCTGGCAAAGTAAGAGACTCTTCTCTGTACGGTATTCCTCACACACAGTCATGCATGCAGAAAAGTTGAAGTAGGGATATGGACACAGAAGTCAACTAAAATCCACACACTAGAGGGTGTGTCACGGGCAGGGGTATATATTATATA
>WWET01001031.1:298850-309016 GCA_011038615.1 Limnodynastes dumerilii
ATATAATGTATTAGAATTGCAGAATTGTGTAACATATTAGTAATTCTTTCCATAAAATGAAATGCATAATTACATCATTTAAATTTATAAAGTTATGAACGGTCACATTTAAGGCATTTCTTTTGTACAAACAATAAGCATCCCATTTTTGGCTAATATATCATGTATTTTTAAAATGAGAAACTACTTCCAAAGAGGTTCCATTTAAATTGTTTGGCATGTCATCTCTGAATCTACACATTCATATACAGAAATGCTGGTGGAAAGTGAGTTTTGGCCCACCACACCACTGGGCTGGATCCAGAACTACATCCGTCTTCCATAGAAGTCTTGCATGCGCAGTAGCTATTATTTATTGAATTACGTCCGTCTATGGAAGACGGACGTAGTTCTGGATCTGGCCCACTATCTGTAAAATTAAAGTTTTAATTTTAACTTTGTGTTCATAAGCTTCAATTTTTCTAGACTAACTTGCAGGCCATGCATTTGAATGCAGTAATATCAGTCACTGAAAACCAAAAGACCACCATATTGATTGTCTATTTATGTCATGTGTCGTGTGTTAGTAAGGGTTTTTCAAAAATAAATCTCTCACACTATAATTCTGTAGGGGGAGTTTATTATTTATATGATTTATGTAATTGAGGCCTTAATTTGCTATGAAATATACACTAATATCAAATAGGGGGATGAAGTTGAAGGGTGCTAAGAAGCCTGAAAGACAGAAAACATTTCTCATTGGTGCAAGCTTACATATAGAATCCCTCATCCTCCCCCTTTCTCTGGACCCTAAGCACTAAAATAGATCTGGTGTCTGGAATAATGGAACAGCCTGGACTACTTTTCTGAACATACAAATCCCATAAAGATACACATGCACTGGATGTATGGGTGCAAATTCCCCTCCATATAAAGTGTTCTGCCATTACCCCTGAAAACAGCTACATAGCAAAATAATCAGTGTGATAATATCAAACAGGTGTGTTCTGAAAACACAAGAGTTACTGGAGGAATGGTCAAGAGTGTGGCAACTCCATTAGAACTACTGAGGAGGAAAGGGATCTAGGGCCGGATCCAGAACTACGTCCGTCTTCCATAGATGGACGTAGTTCAATAAACAGTAGTTACTGCGCATGCGTAGTAGCTATTGTACGTAATCTAAAAGACCGCATATACGCAATCTACGTATCGAAATGATACGCAGATTACGTACAATAGCTACTATTACGCATGCGCTGGAGCTACTGTTTATTGAACTACGTCCGTCTATGGAAGACGGACGTAGTTCTGGATCCGGCCCCTAGTCATTATTTCATGTGACTTAAAGGTAGCAATGTAACAAAGCAATGAGAAAGGCAAGTCAGGTGCTTGGTTGCATAGGGAGAGGAATTAGTAGCAGAAAGAGGGAAGTAATGATGCCCCTTTATAGATCGTTGGTACGACCTCACCTAGAATACTGTGTTCAGTTCTGGAGGCCATATCTCCAGAAAGACATAAATACATTAAAGACTGTGCAAAGAAGAGCAACTAAAATGGTCCATGGCCTGTGTCACAAATCATACCAAGAAAGACTAGAGGAACTAAACATGTATAGCTTGGAGCAGAGAAGGGAGAAGGGGGATATGATAGCAGCTTTCAAATATATAAGGGGTTGTGACCAGATAGAGGAGGGTGGTATATTTCGAAGTAATAGGTGTAATAGAACATGAGGGCATGAATATAAACTGGAGGGTGTTAGATTCAGAGGAAATGTGCGGTAAAATTACTTCACTGAAAGGGTGATAGATAAATGGAATAGCTTAACTCTCTCTATTTTATAGAATAAAATATAAAGCTATGCAGTATATTAGTTCTTTGTGTAAATGTAATGTATTTTCCCTGCATACAAAAAATGTTAAATTAATTGACACCCCTTAGTTTGAAAAATGGTTTATCTGAGCTGTACACTTGCACCTAAAAAAAGGTGGAAGTGCATCTCTGAATAAGCCCCAATGAGTAAAATATAACATCATCTCATCTTCAGTTCAGTGAGTACATAAAGCTATATTTAGGGAGGAGAACAACAGAAATCCCCCCAAAAATTAAAAGTGGTTTCTCCAAATGTCAGATTGTTTAACCTTGAAATGGATGACCTACAGAATTTCAAATTAAGTTCAATTTTTGTCAGCTAAACGTTTGAAACTTAGACTATAGTGGACATATGTTCACTAAGCAATTACAAGAGAGTTGGAAAAATATTGGCAAGTATATCCAATACAGATTTATACTTTGATATGCAGATGGTACTGTACGTTCATAATTTGACATAAACACAATTAATTCATCCTGTCTGAGTCAACAGTTCATGCTTATGAAAATGGTGTAATGATGAAGGGAACATGTTCTTGAATACCATTTGTTTGCATGTCACTGCCTACCTCAGTATAGTTGCTGACCATGGTGTCTTTTTATGGTTTTAATGCAGAGGCGTAACTAGCGAGTCATGGGACCAGGTGCAAAAACATGCCTTGCCCCCATCATGCCACTCTCCCTGGCAGAAATATAATAAACAAAATTAAAAGGAAAAAATGACTAATAAACTGTAAAAGAAAACAGTCTTACCTGCACTCATCTTGCAAGATGAGAAAATTTAGTGCTCTGTTGATCTGCTGCTGTGATCTTCTCTTTACACAGTCACTTTGGGTCACATGGAGCATGGGAGTGCGAGTGCTGGCGTATCGTTATGACGTTGCATGGGGTGCTCTGCGGAGAACAGGAGCAAACACAGTTGTTCTTTTAATAAAAGTGGGGTTTTCAATGCTTGTGGGATATTTTAGGGGCCTGGACATGGCACATACTGTAATAAATATATGTTTATATTATGGATTGGTAATGGCGCACTATACACAGTATATAGTATGTCATTCCTAGACCCCTAATATAACCCACATGCACTTTATACTGTGCCATTCCCAGACCACTAAAATACCCCACATATATTATAGCATGTTCCATTCCCAGACCGATAATATACCCCACATGTACTTTATATAGTGTGCCATGTCCAGACACCTTAATATACCCCACATGTAAAACATGTGGGGTATATTAGGGGTTTAGAGATGGCACCCTATAAAAAGTACATGTGGGGTATATTAGTGTTTCTAGGAAAGGCACACTATAATATATGTAGTGGCATATTAGGAGTTTAGGAATTATACTTACTGGTCCCAAATCAATTATCGGTGTAGAACTAATTGTGCAATTTTTTTTTCTGATCAGCTACCATACCATACAGTTTATCGTAGGCCGTGAACCTAATTTACTTAGGTCCTATTTATGTACTGTATGTATGTATGTATGTATATATACACATATTTATGTATATATCTGTATATAGCATGACATTTCTAGACCCTTATATACCCCCATAAGCATATCTATAATGGGTGCAGGGTGTGCAGTGCACATGGCCCCCTCAGAACAGGGGGACCTGTGGCATTCATCCTGCACCCAGGGTTGGCAGTGGAGGGGGAAGGGGGGATTTGGCATCTATTTCTTCCTTCTAAAATCTTCCAGAGGGAAGAAATAGATGCCAATTGAGCGCCTCTTCCCCTGCGGTGGGACTGTCCCAATTCGCAGACCTCAAAATGGATGTGGCCCAACGGTGCTGCAAGCCCCGCCCCTTTTGAGGTCCACGAATCGGGACAGTCCTGTCTCAGGTAAGGGGGGCCCATGTAAAAAACCTGCACAAGGGTCCCCTCACTTCCAGTCTTCTTAAATACCCCACATGTTTTTATTTAGTGTGCCATGTCTAGACCCCTAATATCCCACATATATTATATGTGGGATATATTAGGGGTCTAGACATGGCATACTGTATAAAGTATATATAGGCTATATTATGGGTGTGGGAATGGCCCATACTATAAAATATATGGGGTTTATAAGGAGTCTGGGAATTACACTATATACAGTATTTGGTGTGACCTTTCCAGACTCTAATATATCCGACATACATTACAGTATAAGCTATCCCTAAACACATAAAATATCCCATATGTGCTCTTTATAGAGTGTGCCATCTCCTGACCCTAATACAGTATATCCCACATGTATTACATGTGTAGTATATTAGGAGCCTGGAGATGGCACAGTAATAGTTAAAACAGTAGTTGATCTGGCCAGGCAGCTCTCAGGCTGCAGAGCCACACGCTGTGTTTCTCACACACGCGCCAATGGAAATGCTGATAGGAGCTGCTGTGCTTGTACAGCACCTTCATTTTCGGCATCCAAAAAAGGCACCCGCACACACAAACTGCCGGGACTCATGGAGATAATGGGGCTCACATTCGTCACCGCATCAGCCACTACCGCAGTGCCAGAGCCGGATTTTGGGTGGCCACGGCCCCTTGCAGGAAATCCGGCCCTAGCACTGTGGTAGTGGCTGGTGTGGTGGCAGCTGTGGGCCCCATTATCTCCATGGGCCCCGATGCCTTGCACTGCTCGCACCGCCGGTAGCTCCGCCTGTTTTAATAGCTACATCCTAATTGATAATACACTCAAGGCCAGATCCTGACCTGAGAACGTCAGGCCACATTTCATAAACAGCCCACTACTAAATACTATGGACCGGATCCAGATCCCCGCACGATTTACGTACGTGCGGGGGTCTTAAATTAAGCAAGGATGAGGGGAGTGCACACCCTCCATCACTAACCTCTTTCAGTAGTAGTTCATCCGGACGCTGATCAATGTGTAACTAGTGGTCCAAGCCCCCAATCTTTAACTTGCATGCCTGTCCCTGAATGAATGGCAGGAATACGGTATACGTAAATGAAGGGTCGGCCCCTTTACCATAGCTTCTAGTGTACAGATCTGAGTTTCGTAAATTTGAATGTACGTTGCGTAACATCTGCAACACATATGCACCAATGTTATCTGTCAGATGACTTACGCAAATGACATGTGTAAGTCCCTTGACTTAGTTTTAGATCCGGCTCTAAAGTTTTGAAAGGAATATTTTACCACAGTTGCAACATTTTTAAATCCCTAAAGCAATGCTAAAAACCAGCCGTCTATAACACATAAAAAAAAAAGAAAAAGAAAAACAGAAGTAGTTAAAAATTATTGAATATTTAAGTAAAAACTGTAGTAAATACAATCTATTTTTACATATTCAGTAAGAAAAAGAATCTTAAAAATAATGATAAAAAATAAAAATATGTTGATCTTCGCATATCACACTTTATTATCTTCAGTGACTTTTTAATGATATATATATAAATGATATATAACTAAGATTAATAATTCTTTTTTAAAGAGTTAGATGCTCAGTGTTAACATTAAAATGCTGAAGCATGTTATAGAATTCATTACTCAAAGAAAATAATACATGAATGTCTGTGGGTTGCTAAACTCGATGCTTGTAAAAATGTTCTATATATTTATGATGAAATGACCAGACAACTGGCGAGGAGCATAAACAAGATTTACATGAAAGCAATAAATGACCTCAATAGGCACTACTCCCCAGCTGCCATGTCACAGAAGGCACATTTCCAGGCATTTTTTTTACTCTATACTCTACATAGTGCACTATAAACAGTTCAGCTATAGGACATGATCTTTTATAGTAACAGCTTCAACAACCTTGTTCAGCTAGATCATTAAAAGCACTGTCGGCCTTACTGGCACTGGGTAATGTTGCAGTAGAGGACATTAGGAGAAAGGTTATATTGCTTTTTATTCTCAACCCTGCTGGTTAACCAATCAATTTCACAGCCCTTTTGTTTTGCACTTTTCGTGGAGTCAGGAAAGTAAATTAAACCACAAAACATAATATTTATACTTCACTATTACATTTTTGATTTCAGTGCATTAAGTAAACTCTTAATCAAACCTAAAATAACAGCACAGATAGAAAAGGTATAATGTAAATACAAAAAAACACAATCTATTCTTTTTTTTTATATATAAATTTTAACTATGTGCTACTTTTCTGATAATGGAGTATAAATAATGATTCTTTCACTTAGAAAAGTCAAGATTCAAAAATGCCATCACTTAATGATACCCAGAAACATTGGTTAAAAGCATTTATTAATAACATTTTCACCAGTTTAGACATTTTCAAAAATAGTCTTTAGCTATAGACTATCTCTGTATAGCAGATATAAACATCAATATTAGGTAATATGCAATAAGAGTTTTGTTGCTGTTTAGATATAGATATTTGTAAATGTGTCTAGCATTCCAGGGCCTTATTGTTTGTTATTTCATGGCTTTATGGCCTTGTAGTGGGAGGAGTCTTTGTAGTCTATTAGAAATCATCCTCACCTGATATAGCTATACTTAAATAGGCTAGAGTAGGCTGCATTTAGTGCATAGTTTGTAAAATTTAGAGTTAAACTGGAGTTTAACAGGAGGAAAATAGAGGTAAACCGCTGAATACCATCTTTGCAACTAAGGACAACTTTAAACACCAACTTTAAAGTTTGTGCCAATGCACAAGAAACAATGGATGATCCTGATTGCTTCCTTCAGGATTGCCTGGCCTACACTGCATCCAGCTAAAACTCTACTTGATCCTTTAGGGGATGCTTTGAACTACATAATTTGTTGGCAAATACCTTTCTGTATTTACAGCCATGCTTTATCATTATTTCTGCATTTTATTCCTTTATATCTACAATTCTTTCCTCTACAGCTACACAAGCATAGTCCCAAAACATTTACTTATTTAAATACACTTCAATTACATACACTTGCTAACCAAAAATGTTTACCATCCTATTGTTTTGACTATCCTTACACAGCATTTCTGTTCATTTCGCTACATTATTTACTCCCCCACACTCACATTCCTCAATCTTTATTTCCTCAACTCTGATCTACTCGCTACTACTTAACACACATGAACTCTTTTCCTACATTCAATGTTTGTCTCCAATTTCCACAAAAGGTCATCATAATCTCACCACCTTCTAAATATATTTTTGAAAAACATAATATTTAGTAAAATGAAAACTTGTATTGATGTATGGAGCGCTGATAAGCGTAACGCCACTGCAGCAGCCTATAGTTGATGACATAATAGGGCTGGATCCAGATCTCCATCCAACATGCTGCTGGTGGAAGTCGTGTGTCTTTATGGGCACTGCGAATGGGCATGGGAGATGTTACACAACGGATCTGTCCAACTGTAAGGGCATTCCCTTACTTCTACATGCCATATCCCTGCAAGCAGGGCGGAGACAGACAAGCAGATGAGGGTGAGTTGACGGCGGTACATTCTTCTGCATGGATCTGTGTTCGGACAGATGCAGAGACGCGTGGACAGCAGGGGAGTCATATTTCATCTGTTTCAAGCAGTATTAGAGTTTAGAGGTGATGTTTCCTATCCCAAGTCTAAATAACAGTGTGATAGTAAAGCTGGTCAGTATCTGTGTGCAGTAAGCAAGTCAATGATACATCCCTGCATGCAAAGAATACAATTACCATGACTCCCCCTGCAATCAACATGGTTTAGCCCAAGAGTGACTTTCCTCTCTTAATTTCAAGCTCCTTCTTAAGTCTGGATCCAGCCCAAACAGTTTTATATCAATGTGCGCATAAAGAATTGGCAACTATTTAAGCAGTAGCCCGAGGCCTTGTAGCCAGCTTTTTATAAGCTTACAATTCTGTTCAAGTAATCCATTATGGAGATAAATGGAAAGAATGCACTTCTGTGAGTCAGAAAACCGATTTACATCGGGAGATGGAGTATCTTCTGTGTAATGACATTATTCTGTTACAGTTATAACATTTTACCCCTGGCACTGATTATAGTGCACATGTTATCTGATCTAATGACTAACGTTCACTTGTCTTTGATCTAGGTTATATCAGTACTCTCTTCTGATCCTATTGATCTGCTAGGCCATCAAATAGTTATCAATCTGATAAACATTTAAAAGTAAATCTAGATCTTTGACCTGTTTAAAGCCCAAGGTTGTTGCCTTTTTTTTATGTTTTTTTATTTTTAATACGATGATGACCATTTTCCAAGTGAAAGGTGCTTAGTCCATTGGCTTTTTATATCTTGCTACTGCCAGTACTCAGAGCTGGATCATCACTTGCGATATGGACTTTGGACTGTCCGGTTCCTGCCCGGTTTCACCTGTTTTGGACTCGGTATTGTGATTGCCTTGGTATTACTGCAAACAGGTTATTATGCTTCATTCCCTGTCACCTTTGATGCCAAAGTATTCCTGTCTGCATTCCTTATCACCCCCCGGTGTGTCGTTATTTGCATTCATAATAAACTTTTCAGAATTTTCCTTGTTCTTGTGTTGGTTACACCTCAATGTGGATTTGTGATAGCAGTACAAAGGGCCGTACGACCGTTTTTTGCGTATTTTCTTACGGAAATTCGCACTGCGCATGCTCAGTATGACAGCTTCCGGTCGGCTGGACAACATGAGCGTATAGCGGTTGTATTGTGTGCGAAATGTTCGCTCGAGGGGCGTGCGTTCAGTACGACGGTCGCCTGGGCGCTCGTTTTACTACACGGAGGCGGGGATAGCCATTTAAATTGTACAGTATGGGCGTGCTAAGCCCGTACGCTTTGCGTAATATGTGCGAAAATTCGTACGGCCGACGGTAGTTCCTAGTGTAGGGTATAGCCGCCGTAAGCAGGTACTTTACAATGGGAGTGTTAGGGGCGTGTATGTTTATTCGCACGGGTGAACGTACGCATTCGCCCGTCGGACGGCAATTTCGTAGCTCTGGATCAGGCCCAAAGTCTCACAGCAATGAAGAGAATGCAGCGCAGAGACTGATAGCAGATTCACAGAAACAAGAGGGGTAGATCCAGACCCACGTGCTTGATACGTTTCATCGCATAGCGTATTTTCTCTGCACTCCTCTCGCTCGTATGTACTTTGGCCGTTTTACAATTGCCAAACCCAGCCTTAGCTTTTCAAAGCGTAACTACTGACGTACGTAAAGGCTACACGTACCTAAGTGCCTAAGCACGCCCATATTGTATGATTTACATGCTTCACCCCGCCTCCGAAGCGTCATTACGGGTGTCGTATGGATGTCACTCCCCTTTGTTCGTAGTTACGCTGTTGATACGTGATGTAACATTTGCTATGAGCATGTGCAGTTTCTAATGGGCAATTTTACGTCAGCGGCTAGCGGAAAATCGCTCGCCTACGTAGTTTAGGATATGGCCAATAGACACTGGCCATGATCCAGAGGGGAACATATGCCGACCCCCTTGTCGCATGTGTAAATGTGACTCCCCTGCAATCAACATGGTTTAGCCCAGGAGTAACTAAGTTCATGCACTTAACTAGGTCTGGATCCAGCCCAATGTCCGTACGGACATTGCACAGAAACTTAAGGTAGCCCTATGGCACTCATAAGTGCCATAATGTATCTATAAACTGGAGGCTAGACTGGGGACAGAAAAGTGAGTTTGGTGCGCATCTGCACACACCTAACTCACTTTTAAGTGTGAATCAGGCCCAATATTATTATTTCAGTTACATGTGATGGAAGAAAAAATGGCTGCTGCTGCTAAATAACTGATAAAAAAGTTTCTTATTGCATAAATGAATTTATTTAGATAATTTAACAGCAGAAATTAAGGGAAAGATTTGCACCAGATGGAAGAGGTCACGTTGAGTAGTGTGTAGCTTTGGTGGTAAGGGGTCATTCCAGAGCTCCACTCGCATCCTTTTTTTTTACAGAAGAGATCACAAATAAGCAGATGCAATAGGCAGATCTGTCTGTGTTTGCTTCTGTGTGCTCTGTGCTAGTGGAATGGACATGTTTAACCTGTGAGCTCAGCAGCAGCCATGTTTCCATGCACTTCCTCTTAAAATTATGCACCAGGTCAAGGCTGGTCTAAATGTAAGACAAAAAAGATTTGAATCAATAGTAAGAACACAGATCTACACATCTAACAATTAATATATGTGAGTAATTTTAAATTAAACATATATTAAAACATACCCCTCACACTACACCATACTGACTATTTTTTCTTTTTCGTTTAAAAACTAAAAAAATTGCTGCTTATATTGCATGGTTGCCGACTTTAGTCAGCTTCCCTCCGGGAGAAGCGTGCGACGCATGGAGGGGTGGGGCTTAATGACGCGATTTATGCAAATCGCGGCATTAGCCTCCCCCCCCTG